>CAJHUC010000488.1:0-110496 GCA_905146915.1 Ostreobium quekettii | reverse complement strand
AGCCGCATGGCGCCAGATTTCAAGCTTGGTGCTGAGGCAAAGCGCATGGTCAGACTGGAGTGCATCTGGGCGGATTTTGACAGGGCGTTCTGATCAACATGGATAAGTTTTGAGCTGTCATAGGAGGAGACGAACTGCCGATGCCCTGACGAAGGAAACTTGGAGCCGTGTCAGCACACATGTGTGAAAGCAAGGAAAGGCTTAAGTGTGATGTGGCGGTGGTTGGCTCGACATTCTGGCGAGAGGAGTTTTGGCCAAAGGAATTCTGACTCTCACCCTTTGAGGCCGGGAATCCAATGGTCCATTTTGGGGCCATGCAGCACTCCTTCACACACCTCGCCCTGCTGGGTGGTGGCCACGCATCCCCAATGCTCGCCCACCCTTTGCGCGGGCGCCCGGGCGTCGTCGCGCCGCCCCTACGACCCGCGCTCCTCGTCGCGCCCGCTCCCCTCCACGGCGCCAGGGACTCCCCTCGAAGGCCCGCGCCGCGCCAGTGGATCCGCCCATTGCGGGCCACCCAAGACACAGAAAGAGCCAAGGATGCGGCCGACACCTCCCAAGCCGATCCAAAGTCTGAAAAGGATGGCTCCTCCGCGGCCCAACTGCTGGGGATCAGGGGCGGCGCCAAGGAGACGGACATCTGGAAGGTTAGGCTGCAGCTCACCAAGCCCGTGACGTGGGTGCCGCTGATTTGGGGCGTCGTATGCGGCGCCGCGGCCTCCGGGCAGTTCGAGTGGACGGTCCCCGAAGTGGCGAGGTCGCTGGCGACGATGGTGCTGGCCGGGCCGCTGATGACGGGCTACACGCAGACCATGAACGACTGGTACGACCGGGAGATCGACGCTATCAACGAACCCAACCGTCCCATACCTTCGGGCGCCATCTCGGGGCCGGAGGTTATAGCGCAGATCTGGGTCCTGCTGGTGGCGAGCATAGGCCTAGCCTACGGCCTGGACAGGTGGTCAGGCCACGACGTCCCCACGGTGACCGCGCTGGCCGTGTTCGGGGCGTTCATTTCGTACATCTACTCCGCGCCGCCCCTGAAGCTCAAGCAGTCGGGCTGGATCGGCAACTACGCGCTGGGGTCCTCCTACATCGCCCTCCCCTGGTGGGCGGGTCAGGCCGTCTTCGGGGCGCTCACTGTGGACGTTATGGTCCTCACCGTCCTGTACTCAATCGCCGGCCTGGGGATCGCCATTGTCAATGACTTCAAGAGCATCGAGGGGGACCGAGCCATGGGGCTGCAGTCGCTGCCCGTGGCCTTCGGCGTGGAGAGGGCCAAGTGGATCTGCGTGGGCAGCATAGATGCCACGCAGCTGGCCGTGGCGGCATACATTGCCTGGGGGCTGCACGACGAGACCAAGGGGCTGATCCTGTTGGCCTTGATCCTGCCACAGATCTTCTTCCAGTTCAGGTACTTCATCCCCGACCCCGTTGCCAACGACGTGAAGTACCAGGCGTCCGCCCAGCCGTTCCTGGTGTTTGGCCTGCTGACGACGGCACTGGCAGTAGGGCAATACAACATGGGGTGATGGACAGGTGCAAATGGAGATGCTCCGATGCTGAAATTTTGGGGCACGCAGTCCCAATGCGCCTGTGCGGCAGTGCCCGGCCACCAGCTACCCTGTGTGGAGATGCTGCAGTGCGAGCTTGGCACTGACTTTAGGTGTGCATATGTGCCTGACTGCAACAGATGGGGTGGCAAGGGCTATTGTCAGTGACCATGAAGCCTTGCAGTCAGCGACGACTGCCTTGCATGAGGAATGTCACTTTTCACTGTTGTGATTTTCGCCCTCAGGGCACATGCTCGAATCACAGCCCGGACAACAGCATGGGCTGTGTGATGGTCAGTTTGCCGCTTTGATTATTCTTTGTGTGGGGTCATTGCACTCAAAATGTACATTTTAGGAACACTTGCAGGTAGAAAATGGCCCCTGGGGTTCCCAATTCTCCTGGAAGCTTACAGGCAGGCTGATCAAGTTGTAGATGTTTGATTGTGTTATTGTTAGAATGTGTCTTTTACCAAACAGTTTTGAAAGCACGGGGCTTGTTTCGAATTCAATTCAGCGAAGCTGACGTCGCCACTTGTGAATCCGGTGTGCACTTGAAAAATGAGCTGTGCCTTAGAAGGCCTTGGAGCATGTACGTTTAGCAACATGTACAATACGGTCTTTGCATACACACCTTGTGTTGAGTCATGCACTTGTGATCGAGTTGGCACTTCGTAGCCAGACGGACAAGTTGCCTGCAAAGACCTTCAAGTGTTTGTGGAGGACTGTTGTCTGTTACCGGTTGCCTGATTGGGTGGTCCTGGGCGATGGTGAATGTCGCTGTGCTGCAGCAGCACTTCAGTTGGAACTGTTGCTTTGGCAACGATTGCGATTTACACCCTGTATCACCCTGTAACATATCCACCCTGTGAATGTTGTTTCTTATCACATGTTTCGTACTCTGAAGCATTCCATATTCGAGCACATTCAACATGACAAGCACTGCCATTGCACCTGCTGCGTTGTGCCTGTGTGTCATTGTTGGCCGAACTTAGAAGACGCACCCTTTGCAGTTTTACACCCTTTCGAGCAAAAGGGTGCAAGACACGGCCGCTTGAGCGAAAAGCAACACTGCGTGGAGTCATGACCGGCTTCAATAGCGGCGTTCCCACGCTGTCCCCGCCAGTCGCTTTCAACGATTGTCGTGGTCGCTTGTCATTTCCCTTTCGCGATGGTATGGTAATTCTACGCCAATCTGCGCAGAGGGAGGACCAATGTCGAACATGTCATGGAAAGATCCCCAGCGACACCAGCGTTAACGCATCTTCTGCAGCCATGGATGTGGCACAGTCCTCAAGCTTAACACCGCACATTGTCCCTTGCAATCATGGCAAGCCTTTCCTGCGGGTTGTGCATCTGTTTAAGGTCGAACTAAGTACATGTGCTTCACAACATTTCTCTGGGATGACCATTGCTCACTTGACGATGGGAAACACATTCGCATGCGGAGGGGAGCAAACAGAGCAGTTGCGATGCCAGCTTCGAGCGACGTGCTGACCCCCACGTGCCCGTCATTCTATTAGCTCCAGGGCACTGATCCCTGGGGATGGAGAGAAGGCGGTAGCAAGGCCATCTCCTGACCGTGCACAATGGTGTCGACGACTGAAGGTGTGCATATCACAACTGAGCCGGATTCTCGTTGGCACACCGCCCTCCAGGTATCTCAGAAACGAGCGGCAGGTTCGCACACGCCAGTCACAGAACGGCGGTGTTTACAAGTCAGTGCAGACACAACAGCGGTCACTACAACAGCGGTCACTGCAACGTCGCACCATCTCATACACAAACGCCGTCCTGCAGGAGGCACCCGACGAAATACAGTCGAGTCCCAAGCCACACATCGCACAGCCTTTGTTGACAATTGTACCTTATGCATGGCACCCCTGATCGCGTGTGAAGCGACGCGGCGGGCTGTACACGCCACAGCACACTCCACACGGAACCTTAGTCTGGGACGCTGTACCCTTGGCCCCTCCACCCCTGATCCGCTTCTCTGATGCCAGGAATGGTGCCTACAGGCCCGGAGGACATTGGCCCCCGAACGCAAGGCATCGCCTAGGTGCTCCTCCCACCCCGGACAAGCAGCAATGCGCACCAGCCTTGAGCCCCTGATTGCCACTGATGGTCCCCGAGTTGTAACATCCGCGGAACGCTCCCGGCACGTGCACGCTTGCAGCCAGCCAAGTGCTGTCCCAAACACGCCCACGACCGCCACCGCAGTTGCAAGCCACCCACACTGACGCCGCAGCAACATGTGGCGCCATGTCGGCGGGTGGGGGTGCAACCCGTGATTCTGCGTGTACCCGCCACTGTTGCCAACCCTAGTCTCTGTGGACGCTGGTCCGACAAGGCCGAAAAAATACGAAAAGGAAAAGTCCTTACTGTACAGCCTCAAGTGAAACTACAACATCCCCACTGGCACCCCTGTTTAACCAGCAAGCTAAGTGCGGATCGGAAAACCCACCAGCGCTTTCAGAGCTCAGAGTGTCTAACAAATTATTCTTCCCCCCCCTGCCATCGAGCCAACCGCGAAAGTACCCCCCCTTTCACACCAATATTTATTCCAGAAGAAAAGGAGAGCATCAATCTGCTGCTCTTGCGTTGGACAGCCCTCCCTGCATATTACAGGGGGTGTCTTAACACTTACTCCCACCCGCGCCACTGCAACATCCTGTGCCCAAACCCATCATTAACTCTCCTGAAGAGCACCTTTGTGTCCAACCCGAAAAATTTTTCGTTCTGGTCGTTTTTCTGCTACTCTTACAACCCGCATCCCACAATCCCCCATCGCAAACATATGTACACGAACACACAAACCCATGTGAGGCCGGCACGACAACGCATGAAAGATCCTGAGGATGGGAGGAAGTCGTGCGGCCCTCCATGCCCGAAACTCAGCAGCCACACCCGATCCCAGCCAGGGCTGCGATTCACGTACTTGCTCGCAGCGTAATCTGGCTGCATCTGGGAATGAATTCGTCACTTGCTCTTTCCTCTGGCGATGCCATGGACCTGGTCAATCGCCCTTTTCAACTCAGCGTTCTCAATCTTCACCTCGAGGAGAGACGTCTCCAACTCCTGCGCCCTGGACTGCAGGCCCATAAGCTTCTGGGTCAATCCGTCGGGCGCAGGTGCGACTGCCTGCACAGCCCCCATCTCGCGCCACCTGCTGCCCCCCTCTGACATCACGCGTTGCAGCTCCCGGCCCGGCATGTACCCGAACCTGGGCCCCCTGGACGCGGCCATCGGGCTGCCTGTCTGAGACCCCGGCCTGCCGGCCCCCGCCATGCACGCCTGCTCCTGCAGCACCTCCTGCAGCTCCGGCATCTGAACCTGGAGGTCCACCGCCCTGGACGCCCCGAGGATCAAGTCACTGCCCATGGGGGGCCCCAACCTCACCTTGGCGCCCAGGTTGGGCGTTCCGGGCTCGCTGCCAGCCCAGTCCCTCCCCGCAGGCGCCTCAGGAGGGCTGGCGCGCCCACGGGACGCCAGTGCGCAGATCCCCTCCCTCACCCTGCCAGTGATGTGCACCACGGCTTCTGGCAGGCTGGCCGGAAACTCGTCGTCCCTACTCCTTCCCACGGCCTCGATGTCTGCGGCGGACTCGACCTCCTTGCACAGCCTGTACAGGCCGCCCACGGCGTCCTCCACCGCCGCATTGGCGGCCCTCTCCTTCTCCAGCTCCCGCACCAGGCGCACGTTCTCCTCGCCCAGCTGCGCCTTGGCGCCCTGGTGCTCCTGGAACCGGCAGCTCAGGTCCTCCTTCATCGCCAGGGCGGCCTTCAGCTCCGCCTGCAAGCCCTTCAGCTCGTCGGAGATCCCCGCTGTCTTGCGCGCCCGCTCCGCCAATTCCGCCTCCAGGCTGATCTTCTCCTGCAGGGCGCGCCGCATCTCGTTGCGCATCCCGCGCAGCTGGCCGGCCGGGATCGACACGTCCTCGGCGTCGCTCGCGCCGGACAGATCCACGTCGAAATCCGCGCCGCTGGCCTCGAGGGCCGCCCCGTCCAAGGGGGGGGCGCCCCGCGCCTTGCCGCCGCGGCGCTCCTTGCTGATCGACATCTCCGACGTGATCTGCGCCGTCTCCAACACCACCTTCTGCAGCTCCTGGCTGGCCACGCTGATGTCCACCATCTGCTGCGCGAGGTCGCACTTCTCCTTCACCGCGTTGCTCAACTCCTGCTCCATCTCCTCGAGGCGGGTCACGGCGGCAACGGCCGCGCGGCGCAGCTGGGCCTCGTCGCCGAACTCCGCGGGGGCGCGCAGCTTGGCGGCGCTAAGGGGCGAACCGCCCGACGGGTCCACGTCCAGGGCGGACCCCAGCGCCGGAGACCCGCCAAGGCCCCTCTGCGCCGCGGACTCCAGGTCGACGAAGTCCTGGCCGTTCTTGGCGGGGCGGTTTTCCAGCAGGTCCTTGAGGCCCTCGCTGGCGGCCCTCTCGTCGTGCAGCAGCGCCTCGGCTGCGCGCCTGGCGTCCACCGCCGCGGAGAGCTCCTCGCGTGCCTGGACGGCGCGGCACACACAGCCGGTTGGCGCAGCGACAGAGGCGAGCGCCCGCGCGAGCGGCAGCCCCAAGGGCTGTCAAAAATTTCTACAATGCACCTCGAAGGAAGTATGGAAAAAGCCTGCCAGCCAAGCCAGCCAAGCCAACCAAGCCAGTCAAGCAAGCAAGAACGCATGGAAAAGTGCCTCGTCAACTTTACGTTCCCTAGCAGAAAGCCCATCGTGCGGCACGATTCGTGACAACGATACAACTGCACGTGGTCTGCCATCCATCAGAAGCGCACACTGGCGGGGTCGGCGCAGGGCTCCTGGGTGCGCTCTTGGGCGTTCGCCCGGTGTGCACAGCGCAACAGGATCGTCATGCTGACAGTTGCAACCATCAGCTGCGCTCGCACCAGCACACTTTAAGTATGTTCCGTGTAAGTACCAAGTCCGTTCGCTGGATATTTGCTGCGGGGATAGGCGTCATGCAAGAGCCGGCGCTGACTGCCAATGGAGGAACGGGCAACGCAATTGCCATTCAGTGGTGGCTGTGCCTGGAAAGGGGGGGGAGGGGCGAAGGAAATTCTCTTGATGCCAGTACAGTGGGAAGGTTAGAAAACATGGCTCCTGCAGGAGAGAAGGAGCAAGTCCAAACTTCCTAAAACATAGCGGCAATCGCCCACATCCACATTCAAACAAAGGCATCAGTGGACACAGCAGAATGTTGGATAGCATGTGTGTGGTGTTGGGTTACTGCATGGTACTGGACATCCCCAAAGGTCAGGCAACTCACAAACTAGCAAAGAAATAAAGGGACTAGTAGTATGGCATCATGCAACTTCTTCAATCAGACACGCCATACACCAGGATCATGACTTCCGATTGGGCTCATCGTTTGCAAGTATTTGAGCAGCATTGGAAAGCTCACACAGAAGCAATTCTACCAAGCTCCTAACAGTGTGAACTGTCTCATCACCCATTTTCTCACCTGTTGCAGGTCATTCATCTTGTTTCTATTATCATTCTCCAGCTCTTGAATCATGGCCTGCAGTGACTCCCGTTCGTCCTGAGCTCTGCTTCTCTCCTCATCGAGTTCGATCTTCAGGTTCTGAAGATCCTCGCTCAGCCGCTCTAAGCCAGGGTGCACCTGGTGACGTTGTTAAGTGGCGATGAGAGCAAAGTTGTTACCCTTTCACAGGAGGGATATCCATGGTAGCAAAAGTAACACAGGATCCACAGACCCGAAAATACAGTGTGGCTAAAGATATGGCAGTAACACAGGGACTTCAGCTCCACTGAAATCAGCAAGGTGTAGATGTTGCAATGAGGCCATCAACAGTACAGATTCACTGCAATTACCTCCTCATGTTCAGCAACCCTCTTCTCCAGCAAGTCCTGTGCCTCCAGTGCAAGGTCTAGGGCCTGTTGCAGCTCCTTCACCTTGCGCATCGTCCCCTTGTCCATCTCTGCCTGTGACTCTGCAAAGTCGCTGTCCAGTGAGGTTGCGGTGCTGTTCCTGTCACTGACCTTCTCCATGCGTTCCTTCATGCACCTGTTCACCTCGAGCGCGAGGGACAGAGCATCCTGGAGCTGGGTGACCTTCTGCACAGTGGCACCGCCTGCTGATGCGTCAGGTGACTCGTCACCAGAAGACTGTTGCTCCACAGGTGTCTTTGGAGACCGAGCCAGCTGCTCTATCAGCGACGCCTTCTCTTCCAGTACTGAACTGAGGGTTTCCTGCACCAGGTGAAGCTCTTTGGCCAATTTGTTAACAGCCTGGTGAGATTCATCCAAACCATCTCGTTTTGCTTGGGCCTCTGCCTCGAGTTTCTCTTTGAGCTGCATGTTGTCATCAGACAACCGCTTGTTTTCTTCTGCTGCACTTTCAAGCTCCAGAAACCTCTTCTGGAGATTGGCATTTTCGGCCTGCAGCTTGCTGAGCTCTCCTTCTGACCAGTGGAGGTCCCTCTCCAGCAGCTCCTTTCGGCCATGAGCCTCTTCCAAGCGCTTGAGGTACACCTGCACCTCTGCATCTGCATCTTGTGTTTCTGACAGGACGCACTTGACCTCCTCCTGTGACTGTGCAAGCTCTGCCTGAATGCGCTGCTTGTCCAATTTCATCGCCTCCATTGCCTGAAGCAGTTTAGATTTCTCTGTTTGCAAGTTTTCCACATCCTGCTTCAGGCCTGAGACGACCCCCTTGGCTACTGCCCCAGTCTTGGCCTCAAGGTCCTTGACCTGAGCAGTCAGAGCCGAGTTGTCCGCCTTGAGGGCCTCGATCTCCTTGTGAAGCTGCTCCATGAATCCATCATCTGTGCGCACTGGAAGACTGGTAACGGAACCGATGCTTAGCAAGCTTGCAGACTTCGAATCCCCTTCGCTCTGGGCCGATGGCGCTGAATTGTCTCCTGTGGGCGACAAGTCAATGGACAGGCGCACAGGATGCGCTGGACCCAACGAAGGCATCTTGAGGGGTGAGGTTCCAAATGGGCTTGAACCTCCATTCCTGGATGGAAACGAGCCTGCTGTGGCACCTTGATTACCCTTCAGACAATCCACACTCTTGGGTCGTCGGATGTGGGATCCATTCATGTCCTTCAAAGAAAGCTCGCCTGTTGCACTGCTCTGTGTACTGTTCTTACTCACAGAGTGCCGACCTGCAGGTAAGTCTTCATCAGAGTCCCCATAGGTGCTCGGGACTGACTCCAAGGCAAAACTCAGCCTTGAGTCCTGTCGCATAGCCAGCTCATCGGAAAACCCGCCCTCTGAGCACACTGACACACATGACCTTCCGCGATATGCCCTCCTTCTCGTTTCCTCTTCACCATTCCTGCAACTTGGTGTGAAGGCCACGTTGGACTGCTCACTCCCAGTGAAGCTCGTTTCAGCATCCAGGTCTGGATGGGCACTTGGCTCTGTGCTGCATCTGGAAGCCAGATGTTGGGCAGAAAGGGCCTGCCCATTTCCACGTTTCACAGCCCGATAAGCTGCTTTCGGTCGCGAGCCGCCTGCACCACTGCCTTCAATCGGCCCTATGACGAAAGGATTGGTGCTATTTCGCATCAGTTCTGCAGCAGAAAGTGGCTGTTCTCCACTGTTTGGAGTGTCACTGATCTCGTCAGTCGAAATAGACGAGGAGCGATCGGGAGACCGGATGGCTGAACGGCCTGGCGAGGTGAGCATCGACCTGAAACTGTCACTGCTGGCAGGGTCTGCCCATGTGGAGCGGAACGAAGGCTCCCTTACTTGCGACGTGGCCTGCACTCTAGTGCTCGTCATTCCTCTCAGCCTCGACACAGCCTGTTGCTGTGGAGCAGATTTTGACTCGCTGCCATCCAGTCGTCCAGAAAGTTCTGCTTGTTGGCTTGCCTCCTGCGCCTTCAGACTACCTCTCAGGCCAGAGCTCAGCTTGCCCTGCCCCACGCCGTGGCTGCCTTCCTGTGCCGCACGGCGAAGGCCTGGGGCATGCTGCTGAAGAGCAGACCTGTGACCAAAAGGTCCTACTTTCCTGAGGCCCTCTGTGGGTTGACCAGCCACAGCTGAGCCCTCCCCCGGTGTCTCAACTGGGCGCCTCAGCCCGCCAGGCTGCCTCATGGCTGCCTCTTGCTTGCCCACAGATGCAGGTCTTGCATTGGGCTGCAGCCTGGCACCTGCAGCATCCCTGACAGGGGCTGCTTTCTTTGACAAGGCCGCTTCCCTGGAGGCTCCAAACCTTCCACTGAGGCCCAGTTTGGCACCTGTTGAGGGTGTCCTGGCCACTGAGGCATTCCACTTGTTTGTTGGCACTCCGCCTGTTGATCTGTTGCTGGCAGAAGACGATGGTCGTTTTGCTGCTGCCATCTTTGCCAGGCCCGTACCGGACCGGCTTGCTGGCACTGTGCTAGAGGCAGCCATACTCTGCCGGGTGCCTGACCCCTGCCTGGACAAAAGAGCGTCCCGATCAGGAGCAGCCTTTCTCAGCAGCGACCCCTCTCGTGAAACTGGTGCAGAGGGTGCTGTGTGCAGAGCCCTTACGGTGGCAGGCTTTCTGGCCATGGGTTTGGCTTCCAACGATGCTCCTTGCTTCGGAGCCGTGGCCCCCAGTCTGGAGGCGGGCTTCGATCTCACAGGAGCTGCTGGTTTGGTGGCGGCCTTAGGCCTAACATTGTCAACTGGCCGCGACAGCTCAATGCGCCTGGTTGTCTGCCTAGGCGGCCCTGTGAGCTGCGGAATTCGAGACGGGCCCTTCTTGGCCCTGTCCGGGTCCATCTTGGAGCTGCGGGCAGATGTGAAGCGCCTGCTCCACACCCCTGCAGATAACGCAGCACACATCCATGAATGTAAAAGCAGCGAGGGCGGCAGCGGATCTCCTTCTCGCCTCATATGCGGCGATCAACGGCCCGTTTTTGCCACAGGCACCGCGCATTCGCTTTGACCGCAGAGTCCAAGCTTCGCCGCAAGGTTTGCGCACAGTCTGCGAGGCGCTCAGCCGACTTTCCCACCACACTGTTGAACGGGCGCCATTGCGATCCTCAAGTACACAGCACACACTGGCAAACAGACTGGCCAGGGCTGCGCACAGCACCCCCCGGAGAAGCGTGCGCGACAATCTAATTCGAATGCCGCGAAACAGACAAAGTCACATTAGCCGAAAGAGCGCCGGCAGAGCATCCACTCACCCCGTCAGCGCCAAGCAGTGGCCCTCGCGTTCACGCCAGCCGCGCCGCGCTGGCGGCGGCCAGCGCCACCGGTAGCCCGGCCCTGCGATCCACACGCAGCAGCGTGGCTCAGGACAGCAGCAACGCCAGTTTGCGCACCCTCGAGGGGGGGCATGGAAACGCCGGAGGGGGGCGGCGCCCCACTCGGACAACGGCCTTCTCCCGAAAGTCGACGACAGGGGGTGTGAAAGACCGGCCGCGAGACAGCACGGATCGTGCGGAACGGGGCGCGCAGCGGCGGCTGTCAAGGTAGCGGATAAGGGATGTACACGCTGGCACCGGCAGCGGAGCAACGTGTACGCCGGCATGGGGACGGCACTTCAGCTGGCAGCGTGGTGCCACGGCTCCGTGGCGGCGTCTTGACCGACTGCTTGACTGGATCCGTCACTTAGTGTGAGCGAGGCCTATCAGAAAGGCTCGGCGTGGGGCCTCCACAACCGCCGCGGTCGGTCGCGCGCGGCGCGGCGTAATGGGTTTGGAGTGAGCGCGCCGCGTGCGCGTCTGCCAGGCGCGGGCGGCGCTCGAGAGGGGTCACTCCGCGCGGCCGCGACCCCGGCCAATGCGGGCGCGAAAACCTTCGAGCCCAAAGCCAACGCGCGAGCCCTCGGTGCATCCCCGCGTCGCCGCCTCCTAGGCACTCCGGCGCCGACCGCGCCCGACCATTTCGCTCCCCGACGGACAAAAAATCCCCGCCGGCATTTCCGCGAAGTTGCCGGTCGGCGATCCCGGGTTCCGAGGGCCGAAATCACCGCCTCCGCGCGCGCTCCACCCCAAGCGACCACGGAGCTCCGGGCAAGGGATCCCGATCGCTGCGATGCAGCGCGTGTGGCCCACCGAGAGCATGAACGGCACGTACCGCGGGGCCGGCCCCCTCCTCGACGCAGGGACGCGCTTCCTGTGGTCCGGTGCACCGCGCCGCGCCGCGGCGGCGCTCAGGGGGGGTCGAAGGGCAGGGGCCCGAGCGGCGAGCCCAGGCGCAGCCCCCTCCGTTAGTACACCGGGTGGTCAGCCCAATCCGATGGATACTGAGAGGAGGCTGCGGGGCGCAGGGGCGGGGGGGGCGGGCGTAAGTCACCGGCCCCGCGCAGAAAAAAGTGGGGCCGCAGGCGGGGGAGGGGGGGGGCCCGGGGGGCATTTTTGGCCCGGGGTGGTAATTGATGCCCGGCGCAATTTGGGCGCGGGGGGCCAGAGATTCGGTTCTTTGTTTTGGGTAGTTTTGCTGGAGGCCGACGGGCGCGCGCCGGGCGCCGAGGAAGGAGCGCGCCGCTCCCCCCACCCCTGCCCCGAAGCCAGCGGCGGCGGCAGTGTACGGATTTTCCGGCGGGCCCGGAGCGAGCGCTCGCGGGCCCCTGCCGGCTGGCCGGCATGGCCTCCCGGGCCTTCTCCCAGGGGTCGCAGTCACAGGGGGGGGCGTACGGGCTGGCCGGCGGCGACCCCGGCGGGCGCGGCAGCCAGACCCTGTCCTTCCTGGACTTCGACACGCAGGAGGACTACCACTACTCGGAGCTCAGCCAGGCACGGACTGCTGCCTGCCCCCCTGCCCCGCCGGTTCGGGCGCCCCATGGCGGGCCGGGATTGGGCGGCATGGCGCTGACGGGCGGGCGGGCTGTGATTTTGTGCCGCAGACACCTTCGTGGGCGGACCCAGCCACCCAGCTGCCATCGGGCCACCAGCACGTGGTGAGGGTGCGCAATGGTGGCCGTGATGCCGCGGCGCCGGGCGTCGTGACCGGCCGGATCCTCTTGCTTTCGCGCACCCCCGCCCGCACGTGCTGACGCGCGATCCGCCCGCGCCGCAGGGACCGCCCACGCCCGGCAGATCCTACGATGCCGCCAACGACGTCGCGGCCAGCCTGGGAGAGGTGAGACCGGCGGAGGGGATTCGCGCACTGTTGCAGGTGGTCGTTGCTTGCCGCCACTTCGCCCTGGCGGATGTTGGCCCCTGCCCTCGCGCGCATCTGACGTGGCTGCCGTGCTTTCGCGCGCAGCTCCGCTTCGACGAGAATTTCGACGAGGAGCGCTCGGAGGAGCAAGGCAAGGACATTCCGGAGTGGGCGTGCGCGTAAGTCCTGGGCAGTCTGATGAGTCTTCTTCGCTGGTGTCCCGCCCACCCGTTTCCATGTCCTTCGGGCGTCTGGCTCGGCGCCCGCTGGCTCCGCGCGCTGATCTGCCGCACGCCCTCGCAGGTACTGCGGCATCCACAGCGCGGCGTGCGTCGTCAAGTGCCTCACGACCGGCAAGTGGTTCTGCAACTCGAGGCTGGCGGGCTTGGCGGGATCTTGCGCGGTGGTCCACCTGGTGCGCTTGCCTCCTCGCGGAGCGCCCGCCGCTCGGGCCACCCTGCGCATCACAAGCGCTTTTGTGTTGGCATGGCTGCCGCAAAGGCTGTGGGCTGGCGTCCAATTGATTGCCCACCAACGGCGCACCCATGTGTTTTTCGAAACTGTCACACGCAGCCCAGGTGTGGTGTCTCTGTTTAGGCACCAGCGCCGCGGTTTATTGTGTGGGCTCGTTGTGCTGTGAATCCAGTGCTGTTTCCGTCCACTGTGAGAAGCAAGCCCTGGCCACCCAGCATTGTTTCTTGCCCCTGTTCAAGCGCTGTTGTGCAAGTTGGTGATCCTACATCTCCTCAAGACAAGGCATTTCTCCTCACCTTTGTTGATTACCTCTTTTGCAGGTGAAGTCAAAATGCAAGGAGGTCCAGCTGCATAAGGACAGCCCGCTGGGTGACACGATCCTAGAGTGCTATGCAAGCGGCACACGCAACATTTTCGCGCTGGGCTTTGTGCCTGTAAAGTCCGAAAACACGGTGGTCCTGCTGTCGCGGGAGATCCAGCCCAGCCACCCTGCGATCCGCGACTTGGATTTGGATCTGCACCTCTGGCAGCCCATTATCGAGGAGAGGGCCTTTGTGCCTTGGCTGGTGAGGGAGCCAGCAGAGCAGGAAGTCATGAGAGCGCGACAGATCACTGTGCAGCAGATCAACAAGCTGGAGGAGCTGTGGAAGTTGGATCCGAATGCCTCTGTGGATGATCTGGACAAGCCGGGGGTGGATGAAGAACCCCAGCCTGTGGCATTGAAGTATGAGGATGCTTATGAGTATCAGGTAAGTGGAGACTTGCATATTTTCATGGGATGGTAGCTGTTGATATTGTGTAAAAAATCACTCCAGAGCAATTTCGGAATTTGACAAAATTTAAACCTTACCTTTGTAGTGGTTGGATCTGCAATTGCGCTCAGGTGTGCAGGTAGTACACTTCACCACACAACTGGGACTTTCAGAGTGGCTTGCTTGGATGGGACAAAGTGGCAGTCATCTTAACAACTTGAACTAACGTAACCTAATCCAACTGGCCGACAAGCTGAAAACCTTACAATTCTGGACAAGTGCTTGCAGTGGCAGTCCGAAGTGCCAACAAGGCTTGGCCATTAAATTTGCAGGCTTTTCTGTGCTGTATGGGTACAGTGATTGTATGCGCAACTATCGGAGTCCACCCGGCTATTTGTGGGCCCTAGCATGCTCAAACATATCTGACTGTATTGCTAAATTTTGCCAATTTTGCCAATTCTGCCAGGCATGAGGATCCTGTATCCATCCTGTGTGCCATAAATCCCTTTACCTACAGTTGTGATTTTGTTTCGATTGAATCTCCTGGGGTTCGAGCAGAGAAGAGAGCGGGGGGCCATGATAGATAGAAGTGCAAACACAAGATGCAGCATTGTGACTTCTGTGTGCATCTTTCTTTCGATGGTGAGTCATAGAGTCTGCACATGGCTGGAGATGGACAGATGCTTGTGGGCGAGGTTGGCATAGGTATCGCTTTAGCTTTTGACAGTAGAGTATGATATGTCTGTCAGCGCTTGTTATGAAACAACATTAATGTGCCCACATGCACAAATTTTCAAAAGGCATTCTGCTTTGGGGAATATGTTGAGTGGAGGGTATAATACATCTGACACAGACCATCCTGCCGTTGCCTGTGTATTTGAGACCACTTCCGTACTGTACAAGAAAACGTGCAACATTGACTAGCACAACTGGTAGCGTTGACTACAGTCTTTGAGGGACTTCTGTTGCATTCCATCGTTGCAAATGTGCCCTAAAGATCAGCACAACACCACATTGTTGTCTACAAGGTTATGTGGCTTGGGCATGATTGAGACCTTGCAGGCCAGAAGCTGATATGTTTGCTTGTGTCTGCATTGCCACAGCACGTCTTTGGACCGCTGATCAAGATGGAGGCTGAATACGACAAGGTGGGTCGCAGGCACAGCGATGCAAGGTTATTGCTATTCCAACGTGCTGCATTTCTGCACATGCTCCTTGTTCATTCCTATCCAGTATCACCCTCCTCCCTGCATTCCCTGTCTCTAGAAAATAGCTTGGAGGGTAGAGGATGACCAGTACAAGAAAGACACACCTGCTTTGATTGCATTGTTATGTTGCAACACAGTGTTGCCTGGACAGCTTATGAGGCCTTGCGAGGTGCCATGGACAAGCTGCCGATCTGCTTAATCTGGCACGATGTTGCATTTGAGAATGGGCCTTCCTTTGTCAATTCGAACCAAGGTTGCCGATCTGAACTTCCTCTTAGTGTGTACTGCTGGCAACAAGGGAGCTAACCATCTGTGTTGTGGACCAGGCTGTGAAAGTGTCCCAGAGTAAGGACAACATTACCATACGTTGGGACGTTGGCCTCAACAAGAAATTCGTTGCATACTTCTACTTTTCAAAGGTGTGGAAAATTTCATTTTCAGGAAGAGATCAGCTGTTGCTTCGTATCGCACTGCCACATGCTGCAGAGTGAAATAGGACCATTAATATTCTCAGCCGTTGGGGTAATTATTGATCGTTTGGTCTGCTCTTGTCGCACATTCATGCCTGTCTCACATCGTTGCCACGCTGCCAAACCTGCAGGTTGTTGGCTGGGGCAGTGTGTCGTTGGACGTGACTTTTGGTGCAATCGCAGCGGAAGTTCTTTTCTTACACAACTTCTTCTAATTCCTTTGTATGCCTGCAGCACTTTTGTCTTTTGCCGGCCTTTTCTTTTTGCCTTCAGGCTGGTGTTGTGGTCCCTGATCAAAGGGTGATGCGTTTCTGCTCCGTTGAGCGTTAAACATTACCAGCGTAGGATAGAGCCAGAATGCTATTTGGTGGGGGGCCCGCACATGTGCTCGCTAGCAGCGATGTATTGCCATTGATACCTCTTCCATCAATGGAACACATCAGTATTTGCTGTGTGCTGCTGTCAACTTTGTAGCTCCTTATCAGCGAGCTAAAACGATCATGGCCTGAGCGACACCTTCCTGAGCGAGCTTCTTGCCAGACTCGTCAGTAGCTTTGATGATGTAGCTGAAGTTGAGTTGATTGTGACGGTGTGGTGCAGGATGACAACGAGCTGCGACTAATGCCTGGTGATGAGCTTCGCCTCCGCCACAATTGCCCCAACAATGGCCCTGCATGGGAAGGGGTTGGCCAGGTCATAAGGCTTGATGCGACTGAGGAGGTGGCACTGGAGATGAAGTCTGCGGTACGATTGAAATACCTGCATTGAATTTTGAGTACATGAATAATGAGCGGATGAAGAATTGAAGAACTGAAGGAAACCAAATGCTTCTCTGAATATGCATTCATCGCAATTGTCAGAACATGATGCATAGCTGGCCTTGCACCTATTTGCAATTGTTGGACTCACTCACAGTGGTTGAACTCATTGCACACTATCGTGTGTGTGCCAAGATCCCAGCAACTGTGCAGCACAGGAAATTCCAGCCTTTCTGATCAACAAGGCCATTTTGGAAACTGCATGTGTCGATCTGCTGGTTTCGTAAGACCAGCGATTGGCACTGGATTGCTGCATGCTTTGGCGCATCTTGAGAATGAAGTCTGCTTGAATGAACGTTCTTATGCATGTACCTTGCCAAGTATCTGCAATAATGAGATGAAGCTGCAATGGATTGTGCCCTCTTTCCTGTCACTGTGATCTGAAGGGAACATGCATCCCTTGTTGCGCAGGGCCCAATGAACACTCCACCTCTCAGACTTGGAAAGCGTTCTGAGGTTGCCCTTGTGGTTTGCTGTGTTGTTTGAATCCATTTTATGTGATCGGAATCCTGGTATTTTGCTTCACCCCCTGGCCACTTAGTTGCTGGCATCCCAGTGCTAAACAGTGCCAGGATGAATGCACTGCAGCGTCTGTGGATTTGCTAACAAACCTGGTCTGTGTTTGCCACAGAATGTGCCAGAAGATGTGAAAGTTGGTTACGTAGTGGAGTATGTGTGGAAGAGTACATCCTTTGACCGCATGCAGACAGCAATGAAGACCTTTGCTGTGGACGAAACATCTGTCAGCGGCTACCTCTACCACAAGCTGCTTGGTCACGATCTGACCACCCAGAATCTGAAAGTGCCCATGCCATCTGGCGGTTTCTCGGTCAAGGGACTGCCAGAACTGAACCACTCGCAGGTTGGGGCGAAATTGTTGTGATGAAAACAGGATTAATATTTGTTCTATTTTTTTTGCTGTTTTGTGCTTTTGTGTATTCTATCTATTGCCCTCGGTGGCTGAAATGGCCTTCTCAGTGAATGGGACAATGCCTGAATGCCATCCAACTTCTATCCAGTATCAACCTGTTGCACTGTGCAAGGTATGCATGCCTGCATAGTGGATTGGTGACGTGCCAATCTGAACTGGCAGAGCCTCACTGAAGGGATGAGCACATCTACTAACCCATGTACCCTGCATCCCCTGAAGGTTATGGCTGTCAAGAGCGTCCTTCAGCAGCCCCTGAGCCTGATCCAGGGGCCGCCTGGCACGGGCAAGACAGTGACAACAGCAGCAATCGTGTACCATCTGTCCACCCTGTGCCACAGCCAAGTGCTGGTGGCTGCCCCCAGTAATGTTGCAGTTGACCAGCTGGCGGAGAAGATAAGCGCTACTGGGCTGAAGGTGCAGTTGCAGCTGCTCTGTTAACATTTTGTCATGCTCTAGATTGGCTATTTGTCAAGTTGTTGTGTTGCTGGCAATCATGAATGTTGAGGCTTTGAGGAACAATTTGCCATATCAATTCACCAGACTTTGAAAGTCTCTTCTGTTGCCCTGGTCTGCAGCTGGCTGTGTTTCTGTCAGGTCCTGGAACTAGATGGACTCTCAGTGCCAAATTTCAACGGCCCTCTGGGTGGTTTGAATGCTGAAGTGCCTCACCAACAGCAAAATATGCCTAAAGTGCAATCAACATGCTGAAAGGTTGTTCATCGACCTGCAGTTGTGGGCAGCTCTTGGTGGTTCCAGCAGCCTGCACATGACCAGAACAATTGCTTGCATTGTGCATTGGCTTGACAGTGTGTCTGATGTTGCCTGTTGTGCTTATGCACTGTGCTGCATCGGCTTCCTCAGAATGGAAACCACCATGCTGTTGCTCATACTTGCAAGCTGGTGCTCATTGCGCAACATGCTTTCATTTACTGATGAAGACACAATATTCCCCAGTTCACCTGAATTTCATTATTCCTTTCCAGAAAGCCCTTGCAAGCGACAGCCACAGAATCGTCCCGCCAGCGTCTGTTTCCATGTTGCAGGTCATAGTTCCTCACACAGTTCACCACCCCTCCCGCAGTTGGCAACAAACCAAGCAACACAAACCCAGTCCCTACATTTCCTGTGAGATTGAGGACACACTCGTCGCCAGCACGGGTTGGACCCATACCACTTTCCTGTGCTGATGTCCCTTGCAGTGTGAATGACAGCAACAACAACCCTGCACAACCCTTTTGCCTTCTCAGGGGTTGACAAACGGCCCAGCTAGCTCCTCCATCGGATCGGGTGGCTGCATGACCTCTGAAATATTGCTCGTAAGATTGGACAGTTTTGTTTGAGAAGAAGACATTTTGAGAAGAAGAAGCAACAACCTTGGTGTGCCTGCTGGGGCAGAAGGTCGATGGTGTTGGAAAAAGAGAAAGTCTATGTGTGTCAGGTCCTGTACCAGGATTAGCTTAGCCCGTTCTCCATAGAATACTTTTCATTTCAATTCTCTCAGATTTCAATGGGCAAAGACATATGAAATACCTCTTGAGATGTTGTCTGCAGGTTGTGCGAGTTTGTGCAAAGTCCAGGGAAGCGCTGGGGACGCCTGTGGAGCATCTGACCCTCCACTACCAGGTTGCTCACCTGCGCATCCCGGGCAAGCAGGAGTTTCAAAAGCTGCAGCAGTTGAAAGAGGAGAAGGGTGAGCTGGACGCAGCCGATGAGAAGAAGTACAAGGCGCTGAGACGGTTGTATGAGCGGGAGATCCTGCAGAATGCGGATGTGGTGTGCTGCACATGTGTGGGTGCAGGCGATCCAAGGCTGAGCCACTTCCGTTTCAAGCAGGTGCGCTGGCTTGTTCTCCTAGCATTGGCGACCTATTTCAGGGAGTGGTCCCTAGAAAGATGAAAGTGGCATGAGAGTTATCATCAGGGGTGTTTACAGTGCAGCTGTAGCTGAGGTTGGCGTGGTGTGTATAGGCAGGATTGTCAACGGCAGGCTTATACACCATGCCTGGGTTCTGCTGCAGATTTAGTGCATTTCGATGCTGTTATGTCTATGGGCTTCAATGCCATATTGCCTTCATGTATGCTTGCATTTAGTGCATTCTCATGAATGCTTTCATCAGGCGCTTTAATAAATCCATGTGCTTCAGTGCCAAGCAGAACTGTCTGGGCTGGCCAACTGACCAAACTATTCTGCATTTTGTTGTTGATTGGGAGGTTGCTGAGGCCACCAGCCTCAGGCAACCATGGCTGCCATGTCACCATCTGCTGGTTTTTGAAACAGAGGCATTCATGCTGCTTTGGTTGCCGTGGGACAAGAAATGTGTTCAAGGTTGTGTAGTTATCCAGTTTTGTTGTAGAAGGTTGCTGCTGTTGCGTTGTTGTGACAGAGTGCATCTCCCTGTGGGTATGATACATTTCCAGGTGGTCACAGTGCTTGAGTTTATGTTTCCAGGTGCTCATCGATGAGGCTACACAAGCCACAGAGCCTGAGTGCCTTATCCCCATGGTCATGGGCGCCAAGCAGGTTGTGCTGGTTGGTGATCACTGTCAGCTGGGTCCAGTTGTGATGCACAAAGCGGTAAGTGCCTCAGTGCTGGGCGGTGCCCCTGTGTGTACATGCAGTCATAGTCATGCACACATAGCCATACTCAATGGTTGTGAACATGCGTCAAAGGCCTTGAATTGAGCTACCATGGTGCTCATTTGTGCATGTCTTACAGCCCCTGTTTGATGCGTCTGTTATTGTGTCAATGTGGGCCTGCTCCACCCTCTACCCCTTTATCTTTTCTTGAGAGGCTGGTTGTGTCTGGGAATTGACTTTGCGCTGTGGTTGGTCTGAAATTCACCTTTGATCACCAAATTACAGGTTCGACAGCTCAACCCGGATTTATTCTGAATCGTATTGGTAGCCGCCACAATTCGAGCATGTGTGCCAGCTTTCATGCAATAGTACCACAGGCCAATGCAACCACATTTGCTGCATGCTAGCTGCCGGCTCCATATTTGCCAGATTCCAAAGGTTGGATGCCATACGCATTGATCCAAACTGGATGGCTTAACACAGACCCTCTGGTTTTTCACCAATGCAAGAGAACACTGTGGCTTCAGGCCTTGTGGCACCCCTATTGCTGCTGGGCATGATCCCCACTGCACATTGCACAGTGCGCAATGCCTCTTGTTGCATGGTTGACCACTCAGCTAGCCACAGTCAGCCACACTGCATCAGTTTTTGTTCAACTCCTGGGAACAAACAGTGTGGATGAAAAGTGCCCATCCTGTGGTTGCAGAGTTTTCTTGTGAAGCAAACTGCGATCAGCGCAATTCCCGCCACATGCTGCCTGTTTGCCACATAATGGGCAATGCTATTCGTTGTCCAGGCATTGGGCAATGGCAGTGTTGGTGTTACTTGCATGGACCCCTGACGACAGCAATTATGACCACTTGTCACTGGGTTGCGTGGCACACCGTGTTGGACACAGCATGCACATCTGCCACATGTTGTTGCTCATTTCCATCACTGGAAACACTCAATGGGCTGCACTGATCCAAACTGGGCGACTGAATGGCTGGTTCCTGTTTTTCCACCAACGCGAGAGGATGTTGTGGCTGACACCCTGTGGCATGTGCCCTTGCTGCCACCGCACATCGCGGAATGCTGAGCAGTTGTTCCCCTTTCCACCTGGCTGATCATTGCAGCCAGAACAGCAGCGCGCAGCCAGCTGTTCATTGCTACAGATCGTAGCTGGCAAATGTGGCAAGCGCTGTCTCTCCACCAATCTTGGTTGTTACATAGGATTGTTACATGACAAGTCACTGCCCAACACAGTCATGCTTGCATTGCTAACATGGGAACTGCAGCTGTCGTGTTTCCAAGAGGTGTGGCGGCCAATATTTGTTTGCTGCCTCCTTTGCACTTTGATCAGCGCATTATGTAGCCTTGTCGTCCACATGCAAATGGAATCTTCCCACGGTCGTTATTTCTACACAACCTGTGGTTCTCAATCTCCTAGAAAGAAAGGCTCCAGGAACAACATCATGCACTTGTTGCCTCCTTTTCACACGATCAGTTCACTCCTTTGCCCTCATTTTCTCCTCTGAACCATCCTTGGACCCACTTTGGGTCATTCATGGGTGTCCTGCAACAGGTGTCCAAGGCAGGCCTGTCCCAGTCCCTCTTTGAGCGACTGATGCTGCTGGGCATCAAGCCCATCCGCCTGCAAGTGCAGTACCGCATGCACCCCTGCCTCTCAGAGTTCCCCTCCGACACCTTTTATGAGGGCTCCCTCCAGAATGGCGTCTCCGAGGGCTCCAGGATATACCCAGGCGTGCACTTCCCATGGCCAGTGCCTGAGAAGCCCATCATGTTTTATGTCCAGATGGGCTCTGAGGAGATCAGCGCCAGTGGCACATCCTATCTGAACAGGACGGAGGCTATCTGTGTTGAAAAGATCGTGACCACCTTCCTTACGGGTGGAGTGAAACCCGCGCAGGTGAAGAGCACCATCTTGAACGAATTGAATGGATATCCTTGCAGTCGGCCTGAGGATGACACAGCAGTCACAGCAGTGGTCTGGGCCGCTGCTGAAGTGGGTTGATCAGAGAGAATGCATTGCCTGATGTCCACAGTGGCCACACAATGAGAAACACCAAGTCCCAGAGTCGTTGGTTTTTGTTTCGTGACGGGTGGCTACTGTGCAGCGGAGTGCTGGTCGCCTGGGGCAGCATGCTGAGGAAGGGGCTGTGCCAGCCGTCCGCTGTCCAAATTGTATGCAGATAGAGTTATTTGTTTGTATTGTATGTATTCAAAGTAGGATGTGTGTTTGTGTTCCAGATTGGAGTGATCACCCCTTATGAAGGACAACGTGCGCATGTTATGAGCGTGATGCTTAGGATGGGGACTCAGAACCCCCAGCTGTATCGGGAGATGGAGGTTGCCAGCGTGGATTCATTCCAGGGACGGGAAAAGGACTTCATCATCCTGTCATGTGTTCGGTCCAATGAGCGCCAAGTAGGTAGCCGCTGGCAGCCAGTGTGACTAGGCGCGACATGTGCCGCTTGGCTTCTGTAGTATCGATACATGAGTTTTTCAAGGTTCCCTCCTGCAACCCAAACAGAAAATCCTATGAACAGCAGATGCTTCTTGGGCTATCTTTGTAAGTTAGGAGTGCTGAAGGCAAAATGCGTGCTTTCTTGTCGGACTACACTTTGCAGCAATTCCAAGCAGAGACTTGACTGCTGCGAGACATTGGCTAGTTGTTGTTGTTGTTGGCTAGTAGGTTGAGGGTTCCCTGTCATATGCGTCAACAGGTGGAATCCAAAGAGCTACAATAATAGAAGAAATAGACAAAAATTTAGTGCTAACACAGATGAAACAAAGCATGCAGAAAATATGGTGGACTGAAGTAAATTTCATGCTGATTTCAAACCTACTGAAACCTATTTTCGATTGTGTCTTCTGGAGAGAATCTGGTGTTACACAGCTGGCTAACAGGTTTGGCTCTTGGTCTGAAAAGGGCATTGGATTCTTGAGCGACACAAAGAGGCTCAATGTCGCTCTGACTCGTGCAAGATACGGCTTGGTGGTCCTTGGCAACCCTAAGGTCCTCTCACGCGACCCCCTCTGGAACAAACTGCTTAACCACGTTAAAGACCGGGGATGCCTGGTGGA
This sequence comes from Ostreobium quekettii, assembly GCA_905146915.1. NCBI lineage: Eukaryota > Viridiplantae > Chlorophyta > Ulvophyceae > Bryopsidales > Ostreobiaceae > Ostreobium > Ostreobium quekettii. Next base: position 87,568 of record CAJHUC010000488.1, on the reverse strand, counting down.
AGGGCCACTCAAGAACCTGAAGCCCAGCCTCGTGCAGCTCAGCAAGCCAAGCAAGGTACCTGTGCTCAAGCTGTTGCCGTTGCTATCAGTGTCAGGCTTGTTCAAGTCTGCTTGACTTTGGACCCAGATGCTTCTTGCTGCAAGGTTATGATTTCATTGTCATCTACTCCATTTTGTGCCTGATGGGATGTGCAAGGTATTCCATAAGGCAGCTAGGGGGCAAACAGTCTGTTGGGGGTAGCAGCCAATCATTGCCTGATGGGTATCTGGGCACATTTTTGTCTATGTTTGCAACTGCGAACAGAAGCTTTTAGCCGGCTTGTGGCGACCTGCCCCCTTTGTACATGGCTGTAAAGTGTCTTCCATACTTCTCTGGTTATTTCCTTGTCAATGCACTTGCCCAATTTGTGATAGTCACAGTTATGTGCACCTGAGGGGAGGTTCGTGGCGGTTGGTACCCAGCTGTGCCTGTTTCTGCTACACTGTCGTGGCAGCAGTCCACTGTTATGTGAAGCTGTCCTGAGTCGGCACCAATGTCTTACCAGATCATCGCTTGTGCTGCAGCTTTTCGACAGGGGCGCATTTGGGCTGGGAGGCGCCTTCAGCACTCGGTTCAGGCCATCAGACAGGGCCACCAAAGATGAAAAACGGGACACGCCGACTGCAAATGGGTCGGGCTCTGGCTCACAAGGCAGTGCGCGCCACTCTTCACGCTCCCCATCCCGTGGCTACACACCCACGGCCACCAGCAACCCGGGCGCGGGTAACAGTCTTGCAAATGGAAACCTGGCGGGTTTTCCCCTCCCTGCTGTGCAGTCTCCATACACCATTCCGGAAATGTCAACTGTGCAGGAGTCGCTTCACAAGACCACTGGCTCGAAGGTGAGGGCAAGGACCCAAGGGCGCTGAGCGACTTGCAGGGTGGTGTATCCTGGCATGGGTGGGATTCTTTGTTTGGCAGCTAGCCACCATGGAGCACCCCTTGGCACAGGGTCCCCGGTCATGGTGGCTTGGCTGCATCAAAGAACTGGTTACATCAGATTTTCGCTGGAGATGGATGCGTTTGCTGAGTGCTGTGGTCTGAAGCGCAACAGCCACAGGATTACACGCACATGTCTCGATGCGACAGTTTTCACAGGTAGATTCCCATAGATTCGCCCCAAAAGTTGGGAAGGCAAGCATGGAACATATATACGAATCTTCACACGATTTCATGGCGAGTCATTACAAGAGTAGCAGGTGCAAACGTACCAGGCTCTTTAGAGAACGGTCAGCCACATGTGCTGACAATTCTTTGGCACAACCCCAAGCTGGCGAAGCAGTGTTTGCACCCTATACCCTTCCCACAGTTTGCTCCCCATATGCAAGGCTTGCACAGCTTATCAACACCGGAAAATTCAGTGGTGAAGAACAGGGTCAAGTTGGCGATTGTTTCATAACTTGCCTTTCTCTGCAGGATGGCTCATCATCGTCCCGCCACAAAACCTCCACGCCACCACCCGCATCGGGGGGGCCCATCAGCTCGGGGCCCCTGTCGAATGGCATGGTGACGGGCAGGGGCAACTACACCGCTCAGAACCCCGCCAGCCAGATCCTGCCGGCCACTGGCAGCGCCATGTTCACAGACCTCAACACGCAGGCCACATTCGACTTCCTGGACGACCTGAACTCGCAAGACCAGATGCTGTCCCAGGGCATAGCTGATGGCTTCATGGACAGGTCAGGGAATGACAGCCTGTACCACACGCAACCACTGGAGGACGGCAGCTCACTCGGGGGACTCGGAAAGTGACGAAGGCGCACAGGAGTCTCTTGGGGTTGTCATCCGTTGTGACTCACTCAACATGGGTTAATTTTCATGGGACCGTGGCGACGAGAGTGCGGCACGGGCCGCTGCCCAAGGTGGGCAGATGCCGGATGCGCGGGTGCTGCTGCAGAGCATTGTGGGCGCTGCCCATACAGATGCCCAGCCACGAGGAATCTGCTCTGAACGGCTGCTCAGCTGGATTGAATGGCTGCAGGTGGCATGCTGCTCATGTGCCCGCTTTCCAGTATGCTGGGAAGGGGCTGCGGAGTTGAATCGAAGAGCCATGGTCGGCGCTGCTTCACCGTATAAAAGGGCAGTGGTGGAGATGTCTTGACATTTGGGTGTAGCTGTTGTGGGCAAGCCATGGCGGCCTTGTTTGGAATTGTATGTAGAATGATGCGAATGAGTGTTGGAATCGAAGGCTTGGCCTTGCGGCAAGTTCTTTGTAGAAGGAAGAGGATGGTTTGAAGTCTCAAGTCAAGGGTATGTTTGTGGGCGGGGTAAAGGTGTGGAATGTGTGGTAGCTGTTAGAAGTATAGGGATGGTGAATGGTGCCCAGGCGAGACAGGGAGCACTGGACATGGGGAGGGAAGGGGGATACTCATGTGCGAGAATACTTCCTCTGGGCTTACGCTGACAGGTCAGAGCAGGAGACTGGCAGATGCACACCCTCAAGATTGGCAACTGGACGCAGAGCAAGGCAGCAGGTGACAGGCAGATACTGACGCATCTTGGATTCAACGGCAGGCCTCGAACAGGAGTGCTGGCGATTCATTCGGCTGGTGCGATCATCTCGGCTGTGTGCTGGCAAGCACCAGGTGCGTGTGCCACACACTTATGTGGGCTTTTACTGCCTTGGTCGCTGAATATTGGCAGGTGGAGATCCAGCTGAATGTTTTGCCAATGGCCTGAAGAGATGTATGTAGTGTTCTTATCAGTCGTAGTACATGGAAGTGGAAGGCCACATCCGCAAGACTACTTTATGCTATATGTGTGTTGGCCAGTAAATGGCCAAAAGGATGTCCACAACACCACTGAGCAGGACAAATTGCCCTCATGATTGGGGGATGACTGTGTCTTGCTGAAGTACCCATGCTGTGCATGGCTTCCACTGGTGCCTAGATTCTGTCCTTTAGAGGCAGAGTCACAGCCATGCCCTCTATTTGTGCAAGTCGGCCCTGTTAACTGCTTTGTCTTGCTTTATCATAGCATTCCTTCACTGTGCTTCCTTGTTCTTGACCTACTGGCTTCATGGGCAGGGTTCTCACGCCGGGCGAGTGGACGCACAGCACCAGACGAAGCCAGCCAGCCAGAACCTGCTGCAGCGCCATTTCTGAGAGGTCCTCCTGCCTTTTCAGTCAGCATATTGATGGGGAAGTCATCCATAGCTCATGACCAAGTGGATTAGCTTGAACAGGCGAGTGTGCATTATCGGGGCGGGGTACTGGTGAAGCATCCAAGGGGCATGCTGCTCCTGGCAACAGCTTCACACAAACTGTGGCGACAGTGTGCCTCTGACCAGAGCTGCAGTTGCCACCAGAAGACCACTGGGTGTTTCACAAGTGTGTCGGAGGCAGTTGTGCGGATGCACAGTGAGGCCAGGTGCAGAAGAGGGCTGCCGTGCTTTTGAAGCCCTTGTGAGGATCGTTCGATGGTAAAATGGGAACAGTGTGGCACCTGGCGCACGCTGCGGGGCATCAGGCAGCCTGTTTACTAGACTGTTGAGACAGGCATGTGCCATTCAATCATTGTGCTGGTCGCGCCTCTAAATGGTTTGGGCCGGGCGAGGAAGCAGCACATAGCACAGCCATTTCAGACCCCCGACCTGGGGGGACGTGACGCCATGTGAGCCGAGGCTTTAAGCACTGGACATTTTGGTTGCAGAGCTTGACGATTTGTGGATGCTTTTGTGAGCATGCACTGGCGGGTTTGTTGCACATCGGTTCCTGTTTGCACGCTTCAGATTGCCCTTGCATCTGTGCATCTGCAGCGACGTGGCTGGGCGCTGCCAGCTTCATGTCTACACTGGGATTCAATGCAAGCATGCCATGTTGTTTGATAGACGAGGCGACCTCTGTCGTGCCCACCAGAACTTGTGAGGGCAAGGTGCTTGCCGCCATGGGGCCTTTACAGTCTGTCCCTTTGTTTTACCCATTGTTGCATTGACGCTTAGGAGTCCAGGCTTGCCCTGCTGCTGTTGTTGTCACTCTCCATGTCTGAAAGCGGCGCTCAAATCGGCGAGACCGGCCCATCAGTGTGGTTTCAAGTTGGAAAGATGCAAAAACCTGTGCATGACCTTGTCTGCGCGTCTTAACAGCTGACAAAGTTTGGGCAATGCAGCAAGTAAGAAACAGCACCATTTGTGCTCCTAAAAGATGGGGATTCTGGGCACCTGTGGCGTCCTGTGGACCAACGGTAACTGCCATTGCTGCTGTACGTTCGCCGCATCAGCGCGCTCCAATCGTCTCGTCCACATGGCGCCGTGTTTTGTTGACCGTTCAGTTTCGCCTGTCCATGTCTGCCAGCACGACGACGCAAAGCACGGCTGTAGATCGCAATGAACCCTCGCAGCCGCGACCAGTTTTCCCGCCAGATCAGCACTGTGCACCACTTCAAAAATATGGTCAATCATTTACATGTCCACAATATAGTATAATGGGCGTAATTATGTGGGGAAATCGTTCTTGAGTGCCCGTGCTCAAAGCCTGGGCCAATAATCCTCCAACACTTGCACTACAGTATCAGCTGCGTGCCAGCGTTCACAATCGCGCTATGGTGGCATTCTTCGACTGCCCGAAAAGGCACATCTGACCACCAACAGACACCGAGCAGAGCAAGCATTTGCTCTGTTCCTCCATCAGAACCTATCCACAAATTCTATATCTGTTCGAAGGACTGCCAAACACTGCAAGCCAGCACCCCTGCTGCAAGTTCGCTCGCGCCCTCCTGCACAATTCTCCCGGCTCCCAGGTCGCACCCCCCGCCACCCGCATTCTAGACACACATCCTGGGTGTTGCAAAATCGGCCTTCGCGGCGACTGCCGGCCTTCCACCCAGTTGATCCTCTATGTGCCGTTCTGGAAGAAAGATCCGAGCCTATCGATCCAAGCCCTCCCTGGGGCTGGCCCCTGTCCACTTGCTGCCTCGCCCTCCCCGCTGCCCTTCAGCATGCAGCGCTCCAGCGACATCCTGTACTCCACACACTTCGCGTGATGCCCAACAAGCAGGCACCACATCAGGATGTTCGTCAGCTCCTCCCTCTGGATAGTGATCGGGCCAACGAGGTCGAGCAACGGGCATTCAATGTCGGAACCGGGCGGCCCGTAGAGGGCGTGATGCTGGGACAGTTTTAGCATGACGATGAGTTTGCTGACCACCGTGCGGAATGCCTCCGACACGCAGTTGTTCGTCGGCTGGAAGCGATGGGCGCCGTCCTTGCACGACTCCCTGTCGTACGCGAGGAGCTGACTCCCGTCCCTCCGGGGTGGTGGGAGATCCTGCAGGGGCAAAGGAGGAAACTTGGGCAACATGAAACTTGGGTGAGGATTGTGCCGCTGGCAGAATGACCGGACGCAGGGTGCCTGTTGCGTGCACCCTTGGCAATGCGGCGACCAAGAAGCGCAGGAATGGGTAGTGAACAGGAAGGAGACTGTGCTTATTGTGCCGCTGCTTGGGCTGGCGACTGCCAGAAGTGGCTGCTGATGTTAGTCAGAATACAGAAGGGCTCGACACTGAGCAGCATATCATCTTTCTGTGCCGGCACATCTGAAACGTGTCCGTAACTTGGAAATCCTACCTGGAAAGGGCCCAGCACTGACCAAACTGGAGGTCATAGCTCCATGAAATAGCGGACTTTATCTAACGCTTTAGCAGGTTGCCTGTTTATTGTGTAAGTCGTTTCTGCATACTAAAGGATTCCTATACTTCTCCAGGAATTTGGTTTCGAGGTTCTGGAGAACGCTAACTATTCAAGAGATCGAGATTCCCAAAAAATCACGACAGTGCCATCTTGATGCCCCCACTGAGGGCATGTATGTACCTGAGAAACAGATCTCAAATTGGGAGCTCTGTTGCTCCTAAGCGATGCCCAAAAGACTGCAAGTCATTCCATCATGAACCAACAATGAACCGAACAGCACTTTCGTCACCTAGGTTTTTTTTCCTCTGTTGGCCAGACCACAATCCACATCTAAAGAATCCTGAGGCAGTCATACGGATGTTGTATCTGTTTCAGCACCGATGCAGAAATCGACATGCAGACTATGTGATCCAAAGTCTGGATGCCAAACTTAGAACACTGTTATGCTAAGCCCAGTTTTTTTTCTTTTCTTTTTCTCGGTGGTTGAATCTGGATTGCGGGTGATGCGCCCCCCCGCGATGCGCTGCCACCCCGATAGCTGGAACCCCTTGAGCCCGCGGCCCATATCCGGGCACCCGCATTGGAGGAGCACAAATGGCGACAAACTGACAAGCTGGACCGCAAAATCTGGCTGCCAAGGAATGTGAGTTTTTTTGGAAGCATGCTAGCCGTCTGCCTTCAGGTGAATGAGCCATGCCCTGCCACTTCCTGGCAGTTGTGACATCCGAATTCGACAGCAAGCGGAAGTTCTACGAGGCCGCGGCTTCCACACTCCGCGACAGAAACGACGAAACAGCAGTGTGGACGGGCTCCTACCATTGCCGCCTGCCGTGCGCAAGGACTGCGCTTCGCGATTTTCCGGGTGACACGCAGTCGGGCTTTGTTAGCAAGGCAACCACGAGGGATCACAATCACCTGCAGCCTCGCCTCCAGCGACTCCACGTACGCAGCTGCCGCTGGGGACAGTCCCTCCCTGTCCTCCCGCACCAGGCCGGGCGCCACCTCGCCCCTGCCCCAGCCCTTCTGCAGCCGCGCAACGAACTCCGCGTTGCGCAGCGAGTACCCCGTGTGCAGCGCGGACATGAACACGGCGGCCATGTGGTCGCGGGAAGCCCGAAGTGTGACCTGGGAGCGCAACGCGGTTACTAAGCTCCAGCGACGATGACACGTTGGCATGGCACTGGTCTGGCCGAGCTGGGAGTCAATGGCCAGTTGAAGAGGGCGGGTAGGGGTGCGTGGGGGGTGGGTGGGGGTGGGGTGGGGGGCTGGGCTGCTGCTCGCACCTGGAATTCGGGGCTCGGAAGTCGGCCCAGCATGCTCGAGACCACGATCCGCATCGCGCTGAGCACCTCCTCGGACGCCTCGCCCTCCAGGGGCTCCTTGACCATCAGCCGCAGCGACGTGATCTCCGTCCACAGAGTCGTAGACCACTGCCGCCCCTCCGCCAGCTCGGGTTCAAGCGGCCCAGGAGGCCCGTCGCCCCCGGGGTCCCCAGGCGAGGGCCCCATCGCGCTGGAGCGCGGCGGCGCGGGCCGATGGCCGGTGCGGGCCCCCGGCGACCGCCCGACCCGATTGGCGTAGGAGCCGGGGGAACTTGGGAACGGGCCCGCACGCTGCATCCCGCGTTGTGCCATTGCTTCTAGCTGTGGTGCGCACGAGTTGAGGGGTGTTCTGTGCGGCTGTGAGGTTTGCCGGCACGGGCGGTCATGACCAGCAACAAGTAGGCGTACAAGGCGCGACCAGCGGCTTGCTGACGCGGATGCCGACGTCGGACGGGCACTGGGCAAGGGTGCTGTTTGTCGGCCAGGGGCATGGGACGGGTTGAACACCAGCCGTACAGTCGCATCCTCGTTAGGTCTCCCCTGCGGGAACATTCTGGCTTCTATGAACAATGTTGGTATCTTGCTTTCTTTTTGTTTGGGATCCTACATCGGCTCTTGCTGGAAAAGGATCCTGCTGTACTTTGAGAGTTGCAGGGGAGTTCCCTCGTTCTTAGACATATGTATACATTTGGAATTAAAAAAAATCCTCGTTAGGTCAATTTGTTGCGGCGCGTTGCCTTCACGTGTCGGTCTGTGGGAAGGGTGCTCTTTCGGCATCGTGTAACCCGTGCACCTCTTGCATCGGCCGAAACAATCTTGTTGCTCTAAACACCTCGAAACTCGGCCGAAATGTCTACATTCTTTTGTTATTAACACATAATGGCCAGCAGCCAGGGCACATACACTGAAACTTTGCTGGGTGGGTATCATCCGCTTAATTGGCACGAAAGCTGGGAAGCATGCTCTGGACTCACAAGGCTCCATTATGTGCGTTGGGCCGCACATATGTCCAGAATTACTTGCAATTTTCTCAGCGAAACCTTTTCGTCAATGTATTGGCAATTGCAGGAAACTGAGGTGGACATGGACTCTGCACCATCCAAGACAGGGCAAAGCGTAGTCCTGTGATCTTTTTACAATTGCGGAGTGCTGTTCACCAGCGAAAATCAGTTTCACTTGTGGCACTGTCATAGTGTCCCCCGTCAAACATTCTTTATCTTCTTGCAAGTAATCCACAATCAGCACAAAACCTGCTTTCCGACAACTTTCAGAGAACGGAAATTGCAATCAGCTGAATGCCAAGCCACATTACAGCAGGCACACTTTTGGGTCAAGGAGCAAGGATCATAATTCCTACCTTATCAAAAATACGTCCCGTCAGCGTTGTGTGTAACGTTTTTGTCGATAAACTCTCCGCAATGGCTCTGTGACCTCCCAGCTGTCAGTCAAATCCAAGTGTGTCAATGACGCCAACGTCTTCAAGCATTCAACACCACAGTTTGTAATTCGTTGGCTTGACACCAGCGCCAGATATTTAAGAGACGTCAGCTTTGCCACGTTCTTCATCCCATCGTCCTGTGATGCCGAAACCCCACAGGGCCAGGCTGTCAAGCGATGTAAGCATCAACGCAGTTCCAGCTTTGCGAGCAATGACAAGGCACTCGGACCCACGACGCCGGAATCTGTAATGTGCGCCAAAATATAATGGAATTCCATATACCTGAGTGTTGACAAAATGGACAAATTCCTCAAGCCCTCCTCAGTAACATTGTTTGCTTTCCAGGAAAACAGATCTGCAGGCGAAGGGAAATTTCTTAGGCTTCTTCAATGCTGCATCTGTCACTAAACTCATCTTTAGTCTTCCGAGTGAAGCACCACCATGCTGTGTATGCCTGTGTCAGCAAACGCCCATTTCGACACATCCAAACTTGTGAGTGCAGCGAATCCTATCACATTCTGCATGGATGCGGCTGCCATACGAAAGGGCAACTCTAGGGCAGTCAGTGATGGCAAATTGTCTGCCAGCTTGCCGATTCCCATGCCAGTAACTCTATGAGACTCTCCATGAGATCACGATGTGGAAGTTAAGATGATGATTGTGCAGCAACGGGGAGGCGGGAATAGGCGTGACATCAACTGCAACAAGCTGTAGTCGATTGTCGGCGAACGCGACGGCATGACCTGCTAGACTTGCTTTGAGAACACGCCAAGGCCAGTTCATGCATTGTGTGGAAGCGAGACAGCAGCAACAGGTTGCGCAGTCTTGGCATGCTTTGTTCTGTCTTGAACGTTGCAAGAGCGATGTATCTAAATTCTCAGGATGGGCATGGCACCCAAACCAACAGCAGTGGCACAAAAGTTGGATTCCATAATGAAGACGGTCTTCACCTCCACCAGAGCGCACTGGCCGCCAGCTTCTGTTCCACCTTTTTGCTCGAATAGTGCACACTGAAACGTGCATGCATGAATCGTAGATGGCGCTCCAGCCCGATTTCAATTGTGTGTGAGGGTGGGTTCCACGGGACACTATTACAGTTGCAATTTCAGACCTCTAACCCCAAACAGGGCCAGCCACATCCATGGTCCAGCTCCTTGCTCATGCGGACGTCAATGCCCTTTGCTGTCCTGCAGTATGCCAGCACAATGCCGCATCATGAGATACATACAACATGACAGCTGACATGACTGCAAACCGCAAGCCATACTTCACTAGCCCCTCCCTGCCATGCAGACCCCGTGGGTGGGGCCACTCTGCAGCATTCTGGCCACGTTACTTCCTCAGATTCCTCCAGCTGATGCAGTGGCCATCTTCTGTGGGCTTCTTCTTCAGCGTGACGACCACTTTGTTGGCCATCTTCCTGTGATAGCAGCCCTCTGGCACGATCTCGCCGTCCAACTCCGCCACGGCCAGCTGCATCGTCCTGTTCTGTTTCATGCCACGGATCTGCAGGTTCATGCTCTTCTCGGTGAAGCTGCTCTCTATAAGGTCGTTGGACAGATTGCCAACACCATCCATGGGCACGTACACCTTTGCAACTTTGTCGCCATCCATGAACTGGTAACTAAACACCGCCTCCACATGATCCGTGGCCTGCGGTGCCGAACGCTGTATCACTCGGTGAACGGGGGCCGGTGCAGGCTCTTCCCCTGTAGCCCTCCTTTGATGCTGTGCAAATGTGAACACTGCCATGTGTGAGTTGCAGTCGGCAATTCTTTGTTGACGGAAAGGGAAATAGAATCATACTAAGTACTAATACAGACGCTGCTTAGAACTTAAGCAATTGAATATTCAGCAGGCACCCCCCATGAGTTTATTTTCTGCCAACTTCAATCACTCAGTCCATCAGCAAGAAATCGATCAGTCACTGTGTTGCACGGGTCAATATTCAGGGTACAGCATGTGTGGCAACGTGAAACCATGCAGCAGCAGTGCAGCCCCATCGCATGGGTTGCAAGGGCACATGCTTTTTCTTCGCTGTGTGCAATGCAGATGCAATATCGATAGTATTATACCACTCATGGGTAATGGGCGGTGTGCCAACACGTCCACTGGGTGCAGACATCTCAGCCATACAAGGGCTAGATGTGATCTCAAGTCGCACCATCACAAACCAATTTTTCGAAAGCACAAGCATGAATACAGTGTCTGTTTGCTACTATGTACAACTGCAGAATTGTGGCCAACGATGCTTCTCTTGTTTTTCCTCCTTGATTCCGAATTTCGACACTGAATTTTTAGATTCATGCAGGAATAAGTACGGCGTCAATGCTGCTGTTGTTGTCTACAGCTCTGCATGTAGGCAAAGCATAACATTTTCATCTCGATTCCACAGCCTGTAAATGCAAGTCTCCAATGAGCTTTGAGCCTATGCACTCACGAGTTCTTTGGGCCGGCAAAGTCAAGCTCCATGGGGTAGATCCCAAATGGACCACAGAAAGTACCAGAGACTTTACATGGCACATATGTGTAGTCAATTATCCACGAACTACGTTGAATAAATCTATAAGTTTTGTGAAAGGTCTATTTGTGCCGTCTCAGAGTCTTGGCAGGCCTGTACCGCGTAGTAGTAGGAGTGCTCCTTCTTGGAGTGAAGACTTGCTTCCAGTGCTGATTTGCTGGTATCCTCACTGCAAAAACAAAACCATCAGCAAAGAGCATGAAGAGAACAAGCAAGCAGAGGCGTGAGCTTCCAGAGCCAGCTAACAATGGCAGATGCCACTGAAGGAGATTCCATTTTGCTCCCTAAGAATACAAAGGTTGTTCCCATTATTTTTCCAAGAATATTTGGCGTGTGTCCATATCACCTTCCACATTAGAAGACAAAGGTTGTTCCCATTATTTTTCCAAGAATATCCGGCGTGTGTCCATATCACCTTCTACATTAGAAGACAAAGGTTGTTCCCATTATTTTTCCAAGAATATTTGGCGTGCGTCCATATCACCTTCTACAATAGAAGACCATTTCCACATCAAAACTTCCCCATCAGAAAATAGCCTGAAGAGAACAAGGAAGCAGAGGCATAAGCTTCCAGAGCAACAACACAAAAAGCCCTTGCCAGGAGGGCGGTGCCCATTGCTGTGCCCGAGCCGAAGCCGAGCCGAGCCTGATCCGGGAGCTTGGGGCCCTCCTATGACATGTTTTTATCAAGAATGACACTGCACCGGGACTAGGATGTTGTGGTGTGGCAAAGGAGGCCGACGTTATGGGCCAATCATCCATCGCAGTTGTCCGGACGGGACTTTCAAAACGAGTAAGATATGCATTCAGCCAACCGCGGTGGTGGTGGTGGTGGCAATGACGGTGGTGGTGGAGGAAGGGGGGTAGCGGCTCGCACAGCGGCGCCCGAGAACATGCAGAGTTGGGCCGGAGACCGCCCCGATCTCAACAGGATCTTCACCCGAAAAGCCTTGAAAACTGTTTCCCAGCAGGTCCCGATGCAGAGCGCCAAGGCAGCGCGGAATCGGCGGCAACCGCGCGGTCAGCGGGCTCGCTTCAGTCCTGCGCGTCGGCGACGTGCGAATCCTCGTTGCGTCGTTCAAGAGTCCACGGAACACGCGCAACGCAGGTCTGGAGGGGGGGATCAGCCTTCGCTGCCCGGAGCGGCTGTGCCAAGAGGCGCACGCCCGCGTCCCGGCCCCCTTGGGCGGGGCGAGAACTTTCTGGAGATCTCGCTCTCCGCGCGCTCATCACCTGGCTGTCATGCTCTCTCCGCGCCCCAACAACCGGCCAAGCAAGGCGAGCAGCTGCTTCAGGAGCAGCCAGGCTTGGCGCAAGATATCCAGCTCGAAGGCCCAGGGCCGCTCCCGTGGGCGCGCAGCACGCCGAGCTCGCCTGGGCCGAGGTCAAGAATTGCGGGCAGGCGGGCTCGGCTGGCATTTTTTTTCTTCCTGCCACGATCGCAGAGTTTTTTTTCCCCTCCCACCAACTAAGGTGTTTTGAACAGTCTGGGGTGTTTCTGGGTCGGGCGGACTCTTTTGCCCCTTGCGCCTTTCCCATCGCGGCGGACCTATGTGGTTCAACGCGCCGTTCGCTCTTTGGCCGCTTGAGGACATCAAATTAGCGCTGCTGTCCATTTGCCGAAACCGCGGCCCATTCAGTAGCTGGTGAGCCCCAAAGCCGAGACACCAGAGCGAAATGCATTAGGTTCCGGCAAGGAAAGGAACGGGAAGCAACATTGAATTCAGAAGCCTGCCTGATCTATACCATTAAATCCAAAATTAAAGCGTCGAGCTCTTAAAATAGAACAAAGCCCCAAAGCCCAGTCCTGCGTGGCGCCGCCCAGGATCCCCACCACCGCAGAGCCCCCGGGCCCCACACCCGCTCACCCTCCACCCCGACCGCCCCGCCGCCCGGCCAACCCCGGGCGCCCCCACAGCGGCGCGGCACGCCTGCCCCTCCGATCGATGCCTCTCGCCGGCGGGCGCTGCGGCCGCATGCCAGGGGCGCGGCATCCCGTCGCGGGGGCCGCGCTCGGGGGGCCCTGCGATCTGGCGCGCGGCACGGGGAGATTTTCTCGAAGGGGCGGCGCGACGCGGCCGGCGAGGAGGGCGGACGCGGAGGTGACGCGCGCAGCGGGCAGGGGGATGAAGAAGCCGGAGGTGCGACGCGCCGATGGGATCGCGGCGCGCGCCGATCGACGACGGTGTGGTGAAGAACGTGAAGAAGACATCCGCCGCGGTCCGCTCGTCTCCCGGTCGGGCAGGCTCGCGGTCTTCGCGTGGCGCGGCAAGGACGCAGAGGCGCGCCGCGCTGCGATGCGGCCGATGCCTCGCGGTGGCGCAGGTGCCCGTCGCAGCCTTTGTTCCCGGGCGCGGGCACTCTTTCTCGTCGCATCCCTCTTTTGTTGGCGACGATTCGAGGTCCCCTTGTGGGTCCGCGCTTTGACGCTGCTCGAACTCGCCCTGGCGCAGGACGAGAACGGCGCGGGAGGGCCTGCGGGTCCTCCGGCCGTCCCTGTGGTGGAGTCGTCCGCCCTCACTGAGATGCAGGCCCCGGTGGCGCCGGCCGTGGCGGCCAACGGGGCAGTGGCGACGAGGCGCCGGTCGCCTCCTGCCTCCAAGTCGGCAGCACCCACCGCGCGCCGGAGGTCCAAAGAGAAGGGATCGAACACTCAAGGCTCGTCAAGTGGGTCCTGATTCGGAGTGCGGACTGGACATTGGGCATTCGCATATTTGCTGGCGGGGGGGGCTTTCCCTTTGTGCTTTGCCACCATTTCCATCTTTGCTTTTGTCCGTTTGTTGGGATGTTTGCGATATTGGGCGTCCTTTCTTGCAGGCCCGATGTTGATGATAACGAAACCTCTTCCAAAGGTGCTGATCATCCATTGCGGTGGCACGCTTGGCATGGACCCTGAGGTGCGGTGGAGGCGCCAGCTTGCGGGATTGCCCCGTCGTGCTCGCATCCGCAACGGCATCGCTGTGATGCTGTGTTTGGTCCCACCTGTCAATGGTTGTGAATTGGTGAAGCCACGAGCCTCAAATCCCAACCTGTCCTTGGTTAGAAATAATTCCTGTCTCAAATCTGTTTCAGCGATCTTACGAGGCAGACCAGGAAGGGGTCCATCTGAAGACAGGCACTGGAGGAACGTATGGGGGACTCAAGCCGGGCGACATGCTTGAGAATCTCTTTCGTAAGTTGTGGGATCCCTGGCTCACGAACATTTGCCACCTCCAGCCTGCACACCGCCCTTTTACTATGCAGTTACTAATTAGGCCGTCCCAAGAATGATGTACATTTTGTGGGTGGCAAAATGTGTTGATCTCCACTGAATGTGTTGATCACCACTCCATTTGTGGCTGCCTGCACGTGCCATTTCGCTACATGACCCCTAGACAGTGGAACAGTGTCACAGTCTGCTGATTTTGATGCTGTGACGGATCTGTGCATGAGACCCTTGCCCTTCGTCCTTTCCCAACAGCCTTTTTGTTCAGTTTTGCATCCTGTGCTTCAACAGGCAGACCCACTGTGTCTCATTATGTGTGCATCTCTGATGGGGATTTGGTGTCGAATTGTCCACAGACATGGTGCCAGAACTAACAGCCTTCGCGAATTTGGACCTACATATTGCCTTCAACAAGGACAGTTGCAGGTATGTATTGATTATTGCAAGTGCATTTGACAGCCATTTGTCAACTCTGTCCAACGTTGCCTCAGCCAAAGTCAGTCCTGGGGTGCAAAAGCACACTGCACACCCTTCTTGTTTGTAGGTGCCTCCAACTGTCTTCAATTGCAGACCACCAATGCTCACCATGTACACTGCTCAGCCATCAAGTGCAGTATTTACTAGTGACATGTCAGTGTCCACTACCAGTAGGACTCATCTATGCTTGCCTGCTCTTGCAGCAACAGCCTGAAGCAGCAAGTGTGTGGCATCAGCTTCCTATGCTGTTGTGGAGACCATTGTCTGATGCCAAACTGTTGTGACTATGGTGCTGCATAATGTGCCCATCCCATCCTTGATGTCCTCTTCAGGCAGAGGGAACATGCAAGCCAAAGGTCTTGCCACAAAACGAATGCCAAGCAGGTTCACCAGCCGAGTTCTACCGATTAAAGTACAGCGCTATCCTATCTGCGGCACGTTCTCCACCAAAATTCAGTACCTGGTTTGGTTCCATTGCAGATGCAATCACCTGAAGTAGAAGAAAGTCTGGCAGGACATCCACATCTGCTTTGAATGTGGTTGCAGTAGTCAATAGGCAGTGCCCCCTGCAAGATTGTGTGGGGAAATAGTCTGGACTTTGTGGTGTACGATCGGGTTTAGTTTACCCTTGACATTCACATCCAGATCTTAGTGTAGTCCTCTGGCAAATTGTCAAATGATTTTGGGTGTGATCTCTTCATATCTGCTGTTTCTAAGGGTGTTCTATAGACATGGTTGTCTGTTGATGGTGCTGAATGGAGCCTGTGGGTTGTGCAACAGGGTTGGACCACCAGAATGGATGAAGATAGCGAAAATCCTTCACAAAAATCGTAGTCTGTATGATGCTTTCTTGGTGGGTGAGTGGTGTCCAGTAAGCATATGCAAACGCATTTCCAAATGGGCCAGTCCCCAGATCAGCCCACAGCTGAATGTCGTTTGTGGATGTTGTGTGCAACTGACACCTGTTTTGGGGAGGAAAGTCCTTTCGTTTCTTACATCCCATTGCTGACAAGTGATACAGAACTACGTTGCAGCTTAGAGCGCCATTCGGCATTTGTCTTGGGTGTTGTTCCCATGATTCCACGTCCAAACGGGAGGGGAGCTGCATCAATCCCAGAATTCCAACCGCACAGTTGGGTAGGGATATCACTGTTCCCGAAGATTGCATGAGCGCGCTGTCACTGCGGCGATGAACACCATTCCTGCCTTCGTACAACTGTTTCAGTTTGAGACGCAACACATCAGTTCCACACCTCCCCCAATTTGCTTTTCGATTCCAGTCCCTGCACATTGTTTGTGCATACACCACATTGCTCACTGGGAGGACAGCATGAACCTTGCACAGCTCTTCCAGGACGAAATCAATGGCATGCAACTAAAAGCATTGCACCGCAGATACTGTGAGATTGCATGCAGCAGTGTCAAACAATGAGAATCCCCATCGATTGAACGATGCCGAACAAAGCTCTGCAACACCTGGTGGGTCTCTATACACACAATCATTGAATTTCAACAGACACGATCAGGGGATTGTTGTGTCTCACATTGAAATTATGACAGTGGGTAGTGCGACGAACGACGAAGTGGACAATTAAGCGAACACTGATTGGCAATTGAATCGACTTCTGTTGCACTTGTCGTACCCTGCAAGGTGCAGGGGCTTTGTGGTTGTTATTCTTGCGCATGTACACAGAGCTTACAATCAGGCAATAGTCTCACAACGGCTTGAAACTTCCTTCCCCAGGTGGTCCATGGAACGGACACCCTGGCGTACACCGCCAGCGCGCTGTCCCTCATGCTGCTGGGATTTCGCAAGCCGGTCATTCTCACAGGATCTCAGCTCCCCCTCCTGATGCCCCGCTCTGACGCGCGCCAGAACCTTCTGGACTCCATGACATGCGCGACCGCGCCATACACCCCGCCCTATGTGAACCTGCAAGAGGTGGCCGTGTGCTTTGGCGGGAGGCTGATGCGTGGCAACAGGACGCAGAAGGTCAACTCGAGCGCGTACCAGGCGTTCGAGTCGCCGTCTTACCCCGTATTGGCCACTCTGGGCGTTGATGTGGACTGGGACCTGCGGTACCTGCTGAAAGCAGAGGGTGTGTACCGCCCCAGGTTTAAGGTGCGAACCTTGCTGGTTTGCCCCCCAATTGCGTGGTCACTTCGTCATTAGTCACTATGAAGTGTCGAGAGTATTTGCATCGAATTGTGGACAAAGACATCTGAGATTCTCAGGAAAAGTGGTGTTGAAAAGCCCAACCACAGGGTTTTGTTGTGCATCTTTGGGCACCAAGCCTCCTGGCGTCAGCTCCAAATGTGGAAGAGGCTGGTCCAATCGGTACGGAACACCGCCTCCTTGCCGCCAACCGTGTTGCAAAATGCAGAAAAGTTTATGTCCATCCGTGTGTGTGTGTACGATGCCAGTTTTTTGTCCGTGGAGGTTGACAGCTTCTCCATAATTGTGCCTGCTCCGTGTCACAGCTGGACCCAAGGGTGATCCGCATCCCCATCGTCCCGGGCTCGAATCCGCGCATGGCCTACGGCGACCTGACGGAGAGGGGTGTGCGCGGCGTCGTGCTGGAAGCCTTTGGGGTTGGCAACATGCCCGACACCAAGAAGGACGGCTGGATGTCTTGGCTCAAGCACCAGAGGAAAAAGGGGCTGCAGGTTGGGAACTGGCGCTTCTGACTGAAGCTTGTTGCAGTGCTGGTGCACAGCGGTGATCCTGGCGCGCAGAATGGCGATTGGTACCATCAGCCGGAAGAAGAACAAAGCTAGAGTGCATGACCGTCCACAGCACCAACCCACTCGAGCGGATGCGTTTTTTCTTCCACATTAGGGCTGTCCTGTGTCGACTTGCACTGAAAGGAATCTGCCATCTGAATTGCTTGACATCGCCCAACGGGTGGAGACAGCTGCCGGTTGTGTGCATTCAGGGCGCAGTCAGTATTCACGCCTCGTGACCGGATTTGAGTGTGTTGCTCAGGTGTACCTCGCATCACAGTGCGTCAATGGTCCCCTTCACCCGGAGCTGTACCGCAGCGGCAGCCTTGCCCTTGAGCTGGGCGTCGAGGCGGGACCCCAGATGACTCCAGAGTGTGCGGTGGTGAAGACAATGATGTGCCTGTGCTATCGGGACATCCCGCTGGGAGTGCCTTTGGCAGGAGAAATGTGAGTGGGCGCCTGAAGGCTCAGCCACCAGGCGACCAGCCACCGGCCATGGTTGTTGTGGTGTGCGCCAAGAAGGTGACGTCACCATTTGAGGTGATCCCAGCGGTGAAATGTGTTTGGAGAGTGTGGTCCTGGATTATTGCTAGAGGAAGAGGATGCGTGCATCGCGGTGGGCAGCCTCATTCCATGTATAGTGTTTGAAGAATAGATGGGGTGGCGGGAAGAAGTGAGGGCTGCAAAGGTTATGTGTAGAATGAGGGCGAGGGAGCAAGGCAGTGAGATATAGTGGCAGAAATCAGCGGCATGGGTGGCTGCACATCCACAGCTGCAAACTTGCGTTGCCAAGATGCGAATGCTCGGCCAATGCAGTGTCCAAAGGCTGGGGTAGTTTAGACAGGTTTAGTATTTGGGCTCTGGCTGTGGCGAATGGCTGGCGATGAACTGAATTCTTTGCCATACTGAAGAAAATTTGTTTGCCTTTTGAATTTCCGGACGCGACATCAGGCAAGAGACTGTGTGTACTACCTACAGTTGAGGTGCATGCTGCCATATGGCGGCGAGGCACTCGAACCACGCTGCCAGTTGTAACAACAATGTTGAGTTTTCGAGGCCATGGATGTTAGAGGCAATAGCTCACTGTACCACCTACAGTTGGGGTGCATGCTGCCATGTGGCGGCAAGGCGCTCGATCCACGCTGCCAGTTTTAACAACAGTGTTGAACTTTGGAGGCCATGGATGGCTAGAGACAATAGCTGACTGAACGCACACATGGGTTAGCAACTGCTAACGTCCAACACAAATAGGCTCAGGACTGGTGACCATCCTGGTGTGGTTGCACTATCCATTGGTTCCCAGCGAGCCCTGGAAGATATGCTCTGTGAGCACACCCTGCTTGTGGTCCAGTTTCACAAAGCCCTTGTGGCATGCGGGGGACAATAGAACTAATGAAGTGATGCACGGCAAGCTTTCTCACAATGTCTGGTGGTGCATCATGGCAACAGGGGGCGGGTTTTTGCAGAGATCGCATCAATGCCATTGATTTGATCAGCAAGATCTGTAGGGGCCACTGGGCAAGAAAATGGGGAAGAATGGATGGCCAAGCAATGCCTGTCACTTCACGGGATGGATAGCAGGCCTGTGAAACATGGCATTAAATGTGACGCAAGTGGACATGTTGAGTTTCCATGCGCCATGATGATGGTTAAGGTGCATTCTGCTGACAATCGGCCACCAATCGAGGCCATTGCCCACAGCTTGACATTTTTTTAACCTGTACCGCATCGCCTATGAGATGTACACTATCACAACAGTAGGCAAAGATGCCATAAGTGCATAGGATGATGCATGTGGCTGCCACAACTCTTAATGCCTGATTGAGAGGAACAGCAGCCAAATCCAGACAAATTGTGGACGATGCAAAGGCTAGATGGCCGTGCCACAGCGCGTTTGCAGGAGCCACTCTTGCAAAGGTACTCAGACGATGATTGACCCGTCTGATGGCGAACAATGCACCTGAAGGTGCGCTCACCATAGAAGGTGCAGTTCCGCCTTGGCTCGATGAAGCTGACTTCAAATACAGCGGCAACATTTCCAAAATCCAGAAGCACCACAGTGTGGATCTTGATAGGTCTGGGCTTGACTGTTTCTGTTTCGCCACACAGCCTGATAATGGGTTCATGCCGCACAATGTGCTGAATGATGTTGTAATGCTCAACCCCATGTCATCCTCCTGGCGGCAAAAAATCCTTTATCCACAAACTGTCCGATGAGTCTTGAGCATGCATCCCGATCGGGAACCCTCCACACAACCTCCCTCTTGTCGCCGCGGGCCCTGTCGCTCAGGTCAATCAGCCCTTGCCGCTTCGATCCCAAATTCGCCGCCCCCCCCGGTCCTGAAAACGAGTGGCGTAACAGAACTACTTCTTACCCCCAAATCCAAACCTCCTCGGCGGCTCCCTCACCCGCCGGTCTCTGATGCTGCGCACCCGCACCACCTTGGAGTGAATCGCGGCAGACACGCAATAGTACACCTTCCTGTAGATCTTGGGGAGCGTGTACCCTGCGCGGGCCGCCACAATCTGTCACCGGTCATTCACCGTCTCAATCCTGCAATCAGCCCCGCCGCCACCCACAAGTCCCCGGCGGCCACTGCGAATTAACCCACAGCATGAACGAAACGGCATCCTATAAGATGTGGCGCTGATTAGGGAGAGGCGGGCAGCGCGAGGGTTTGTTGCTCGGGCACGATTTCGTCCAGGCCTGCCCTTGCAGGTGTGGGGCGGGAGGCACTCGAGATCGGCACCCACCGTCATAGACGCAAGCCTCCTGGATGTCTCTGATCGCCGAGGCGTCCACGATGTTCCTCACGATGAACCGCTTGATGGCCTTGTCCTTGGGCACCAGGACGCCCGACTGCTCGCACCGCACGCGCCGCACCTGCGTCGCAAAAAAAAGGAGGCCTCACTCAAACGCCCCGAGCGAGTGAAAGGTTCCCACAGGGCGATCCCGGCGCTACAGCGCGGACACTCACGTGGCCTCGCCCGTGCTTGGATCGTCCGTTGTTTCTCCTTTTCTTCGTCATTGCGACGCACCGGCCGCGTCGCGAGCGGCGGACTGCCCGGACCCAGTCCCAACGATTCGCGCTCTCTCCCTCCAGCCGCAGAGCAAAAGTTTAATGGCCGCCTTAATGGCTCCCTTTAGGCCCATTACCGTCCATTGCAGACGTGGCCATCAATCAAAGCGCGGGGCTGGGACGCTCTGTACTGCACACCTGACCACCCCCGGCCCCCCTTGACCACGGCGCCTCTCCGCCCCTTCTCACCTGGGCACCGCCGGGACGGCCTTCCTCTGCGCGGTGCCCCCATCCCCTTCGCCCCCCCCCCCTCAGCTATCTGATCGACGCTCATGCCGACTGGTGCGCACCCACCACCAGGAGGCTCCCATGTCGGCCTTCGCAATCCAACCAAAATCAATCATCAAACCCTGCCCGCCCAACTTATCGCCACCCTTCTCTTGTCGCGATCCGCTCAGGGCTGAGCTTCGACAGCGAGCCATGGCTCAAGGACCACGAGCACGCCAAGCAGCTGGCGCAGGAGATCATGGCCCTCATTCAGGTGCGGCGCGCCGGACCCCTGAACGTGAAGGGCGGCAGCAGGGTTGACGATTTGGGGATGACTGGGCCGACGTCCGCCTGCCTTTTTCCCGCAGGAGCGCAACCTGAAGCATGCAGACGGCGCCAATGAGGGGAAGCGGATGACGGCGGCCGCGAGGAGGAAGCTGGGGTCGCTGAGCACGGCGATCGACGAGCTGGAGGAGGCGCTGAACTCGGCGGCATGCGGGGAGCTGTGAGTCGGTGAAATGATCTGTCGCAGAGTTGGTTCTTAAGATGGCCGATGGTCCGTGGTCGCAGCTGATTGGCCGCGTGGACGTAGGATGGTGCTGACCCCAAGTTGGTTGGCTCGGGCTGCATGCTCCCCATGTGGTGGTGCAGGAGGCCTGCCCGTGTTGCAGCCCGGCCAGAATGCCGTGTGCAAGTTTGTGCTCGATGTTCGCGACTCGGCCGCAGCTGACCGAAGCGATTTGCGCCGTGTCGTGCACGCAGCATCGGCGTGAGTGTTGATTGTAAACGGGTGGATTTGAGGTTGACTCTGGCGTGTGTCTCTGTTGGGGGTTTAACAGGAGCGAGAACGAGAGAAATCGCCGGAGAGATATGATAATGTCCCTGAGGAGCCAGCGGGAGAATTTGTTGCAGTCCTTGAAAAGGGAGAGCGCGAAGCAGGACAGGTGAAGCTTGGCCAAGTTACCTTTGTCCATGCAGGCATGCCTTGTCTAGTGCTTGCATCAGTGGAAACCTGCACGCCGGACTTGAGGTCCATGCCTGTTGGTGCGCAGCATGCCGGCACACGATCGACAATGCCCGAAATAGAGCTGTCCCAGCCCTTGGATGCTGAAGAAAATGGTATTGAGCATTGAGCATGGAGCACATGCCCAAGGAACGCTGTCACCATAAGTTTGCACAAGCAGTTTTGAGGTTTGGTACCAGGTTGCCAGTGCGGGTACTTGGCAGCATGCAGACATCCATTTGCTTGCATTGGTTGGAGCTTAGCCAAAAGATGTGGTCGTGTGCAGTGAGCTGTGCCTGCGGTGTTGTGCACTGAGCAGCACAGGTGCCTAAAACCACAGGTTGGGTGACTTGGGAATCGTTGCAGTTAGCTTGTACTTCCTGCTCTGCTTGGCTCTGTACTGCATGGCCACCGGCGTGCAGTAACCCCTGTCTTTGGGGGAAGCTGCATGGATAGGGGCACAGGGTGGGGGGCAATGGGGTTCTGAGGATGTGTTCTTCTATTGTGCACAAGGAATGAGCTCCTGGGCGGAGCCAGACAGCGCCCAGGACGCGAAACAGAGCAGACGGCTGGTCTTGAGAATGCAGGACTTCTGCAGCTGCAAAACCAGCTGATTGAGCAACAAGACAAGGACATGGCACAGATAGAGGAGGCTGTGAAGGGAACAAAGGTGCAGCTTCCAAGCTGGGTGCCAGCGGGCTAGGTGCAGCGATGGGGGGCATGGCCTGCGGCTTGGTTTTTGATCAGTGCACTCAGAATCTGCAGATGCTTTTGGGCACAACAGCGCCTGTCCCCTCTTGTTTCGTGACAGTCTTGTGCACAGCCAGTTTCTACTTGTTTCCAAATCGGTGCTCAGTTGTTGACTTGTACCTGACTCACCATGGCCATTGAAGCATGTCTGTTTTGCAAAGCCAAAGTTTGTTCAACATTCTTGGCAGGCTCATGTTGCCTCAGGCCAAAGCGATGATTGCATGTGCAAGAGGAAGAGCACGGAGTGCAGTTTCTGAAGCTGTATGTTCTGTTTGTGGCTCTGAGCAGCACGTTGCCCTTGCCATGGGGGAGGAGCTCGACCTGCAGGCGCGGTTGCTGGAAGACCTGGATGAGGATGTGGATGTCGTGCACAGCAGGCTGGGGGCCGTCACCCACAAGGTGAAGGCCATAATGAGGCAGTCTGGGGAGCGCAAGTGGTGGTGCCTCATCGTGGGCCTCTTCATCTTGCTCATCATCCTGTTGGTGATTCTCTTCAACACATTCAGGCCAAGGCCAAGACCCGTGCCCCACCCGATCGGATGAAGTACAAGGATCTGATCGGAAAAGGCATGCCAAGCAGCGCTGGGGCCATCAAACTTAGTCTGCAGGTGCGATCTCTTCACTGCTAATTGGACTTCGACGGCCACCTGCGTGGGGAGCTTCTGAGTCGTTGCTCGGGCCTGAAATGCCTGGGACGTTGGCTTGGGTGTGCAGGCCTCCACCGCACCTGTGGCGTCGTGGCGCTGTTCTCGCTGTCTGTGGGTCGCTTCCTGTGACAATTGTGAGAATGTATAAGTGACTGGTTTTGGTGCGACCTTCAGCTGTGGAGTTTGAACCACCCCGCAGCGATGGGTTTGTCTGCATCATGTTGATAGAACTGTAGCTGTCAGCATAATTGGACCATTGGTGCCTTGTACAGAATATCAGTTTGTGAAACGAAGGCGGGTTGGGTAGGAAACACGTATGTAGACCAGCTTGGGCAGCCCTGTATTCGGTACCAGATGCGTGGAAAATCGCTTTTGGCTACTTGTGCCCAACTGCTGCTCAGAACAGGCAGTGCACCCATGGGACGATGATCGGGAATGTTTCCCAATGTTAACGGCAGTTTTTGACTGCATTTGCCAAAATTTGACAGAGCTGTGCCCATTCACCTCGAAAGGCGATGGTGGACATTTCCATGTGTAACGTTTGTTCGAATATGTGAATTTGCCTTCATCCAGAAGATCTGAAAACAGGAACCAGGTACAAACTGCGTTTCCAAACGTGTCCTTCACTTCCCATCGCACGGTCTGAAGCAGGAGGGGGCTAGTGCACAAGAAAGGAAGAAAAACGCTCCCAGAGGAGAAGTTCCTGAGAAGTACCCTAAGGAGCGCAGCAGTTTGGCATTGCATAATTCACAGGCGCTGCAATTGACAGACCCCAACTGGCAGAGCCGGAAGCGGGAAAGCGTTTAGAATACCGTGGAGCATGCGTCAAGCATAAGCATGAGCATGCCCCCAGGCGGCCTCACCGCGGCACGGTCGGGGCAACTGCAGCGACTGCTGCGAGAGCAGTGACGCTGTAACGCCCGCCCCCGGAAAGTGGCGCCCGTGCACCATGTACATCAGCGGCTTCTTAAGATGAAAATGGCAAGCTCAGCCCCATTGCTGCCCTCATCGCCCCCCTCTTCCCCACGACGTCCGTGGGCGCGCCGCCGAACACGCCCCGCCAGGTCCTACCCGGGAGACCGCGCAACACGACGAAGCGGAGCCCAACCGCGTGCGACCGATCTCGGCCCGCCGCAGCCGTCCGCGCCACCAGCTCGGCAGCCTCGCGGGCGGCGCGCCGGCCGGGGCCCTTCCACTGTGATGGCCAGATCCGGTCCCCTGATCGCACTCTCGATCGTGCTCCTTCTGGCGCCTCCGGGCGTCCCCGGCTTCAAGGACCACGAGTTCAAGAAGTGCAGGGATGCAGCGTTCTGCAAGCGCAACCGCGGCCCGCAGGACGGCCGCGACTACACCGTGCTGGCGGACTCCGTGGTGGCGGGCAAGCGGGCGGTGACCGCCCTGATCCGCAACAAAGCTGATGGGGCCACATTCAAGCTGGAGCTATCCCGCCTAGAGGGCGGGCTCCGGGTGCAGGTCACGGAGCCCGATTCCCCGGTGGACCGGTTCCGCGTGCCCGACGTCCTGGTCGCGGACCCCCCGGCGTGGGGCCGGGCGTGGGAGCCCCGCCTGACGGCCACGGAGCTGTCGCTGGCGTTCGAAGGCACGGAGATCCGGCTGTCTTTCTCGCCATTTCGGCTGATCGTCGAGATCGGCGGCGCGCCCGCGATGAGGCTCAACGGCAGGGGCCTGTTCCACGTCGAGCGGCATCGGACCAGGCAGGACGGCGACCCCGAGGGCTGGTGGGAGGAGAAGTTCAAGACCCACGCAGACTCCAAACCCCGCGGCCCCCAGGCGATCTCCCTGGACCTGGAGTTCAGCGGGTTCGGGCACGTGTACGGCATCCCGGAGCACGCCACGGGCCTGTCCCTGCAGCCCACCGTCGAGGGCAATGAGACCAAGGAGCCGTACAGGCTCTACAACCTGGACGTGTTCGAGTACGTTCACGAGTCCCCGTTCGGCCTGTACGGCTCGATCCCGCTCATGTTGGCCCACAGGGCGGGCCTGACGGTGGGGGCCTTCTGGATGGACGCGTCCGAGATGTTCGTGGACGTGGAGAGGGTGGATGGGGGCACCGGCACGCAGTGGATCGCGGAGAGCGGCGTGCTGGACCTGTTCCTCCTGCTGGGGCCCGGCCCCGCCCAAGTCGTGGGCCAGTACGCGGGCCTGACGGGCACCACGGCCATGCCCCAGCTCTTCGCCCTGGGCTACCACCAGTGCCGGTGGAACTACAACGACCAGGCGGACGTGGCCCAGGTGGACGCCCAGTTCGACGTCCACGGCATCCCGTACGACGTCCTATGGCTGGACATCGAGCACACCGACGGCAAGAAGTACCTGACCTGGGACGCGAAGAAGTTCCCGGACTCGGTGAAGATGCAGGAGAATGTAGCATCCCGGGGGAGGCGGATGGTGACGATTGTGGATCCACACATGAAGCGGGACTCGGGGTACTCGGTGCACAAAGAGGCGGAGCGCCTGGGGCACTACGTTAAGAACAAGGACGGGAATGACTATGATGGGTGGTGCTGGCCAGGTTCGTCTTCATACCTGGACGTGCTCAGCCCAGTGGTCAGGGACTGGTGGTCCACGCAGTTCCTGGTGGAGAACTACGTGGGCTCCACGGAGCACTTGTATATATGGAACGACATGAACGAGCCCAGCGTGTTCAACGGGCCAGAGATAACGATGCACAAGGACTGCCTGCACCACGGCAACGTGGAGCACCGGGATGTGCACAACATGTACGGCTACCTCTACCACATGGCCACGACGAACGGCCTCATAGCGAGGGGTTACAAGACCAAGGGGCGGCAGGGCGACCGGCCCTTTGTGCTGTCAAGAGCATTCTTTGCAGGTACCCAGAGGCTGGGACCAGTGTGGACTGGGGACAACACAGCAAACTGGGAACAGCTCAGAGTCTCAGTGCCCATGCTGCTGTCACTGGGGCTGACTGGGCTGCCCTACAGTGGGGCGGATGTGGGCGGGTTTTTCGGCAACCCAGACGAGGAACTCCTCACCAGGTGGACCCAACTGGGGGCATTCTACCCCTTCTTCAGGCAGCATGCCCACATCGACACCAAACGGCGCGAGATCTGGCTGTTTGGGCCGGAGGCCGTGGACCGCATGCGCAGGGCCATCCAGCAGCGCTACAGCCTGATGCCTTACTTGTACACCCTGTTCAGGGCAGCAAACGCATCTGGGGCGCCTGTCATGCTCCCCATGTGGTACGAGTTCCCGAACGACCCAAACACCTTCGATCTACAGGAGCAGTTCCTGTTTGGCCCCGCTGTATTGGTCCGCCCTGTCATGGAGCCCGGGGTACAGAGCGTTGCTGTGTACCTTCCTCCTGGATCTGTGTGGTACGACCCTGAGTCAGGCAACAAGTTGCAAGCCCCTGAAGGCGGGGGTTCCATCCAGTTGCCTGTGACCATGGAAAGCATCCCATACTTTTACCGGGGGGGATACATTGTCCCGAAGAGGGAGCGCCACCGGCGCAGCACCATGGCCATGAAGAACGATCCCTTCACTCTGCTGGTGGCCCTGGATGGGGACGTCTCCGCCATGGGCGACCTGTACCTGGACGATGGCAGCAGCTTCAACTTTCGGGATGGGGCTTACCTGCACAAGGTTTACAGGTTCAGGGGCCTCGAGCTCACGAGCACGGATTGGGAGGAGGGGGTTGCTTCCAAGTACGATACTGCAGTGACGATTGAAAGAATTGTGGTGCTGGGTCTGCCTGGGGACCCTGCCTCGTGGCGGGTGACAGACTCGGGCTCAGGGGCGGAGTTGGCTGTGAACGGCGGCCCTGTGCGGCTGGGCGGGGGGCTGGGAGGTTCAGCTGTGGTGATTCGAAAACCAGACCTGGGCGTCGCCAAGGACTGGAAATTGACTTTCTCGCAGTCACCGCCAGTGTGACATGTGTAACTGCGAAAGGTTCTAGAGGCAGATTTCGGGAACCGTGCGTTGTGGCGTTTGTGGCTCTCGCCCATCTCGCAGCCTTTGCTGTTGCATGGACTTGTGGTCCAACAGGATCCTTTGTTGCCAGGATGGCTTCGCGTTTGTCATCTGCAGCCCTCCCTGCTCCTCTGACAGGCTTGCGCCATTGCCCTTTCCGAGGAGGAGGCCCACAACACGGCTGCCCAGTTTGATGAGAGAGATCACTGGACTCAGAACGCAGTTTCGGTAGAAGGTGGTACAAACAAGTAATGCGGGAAGTACTGAGCCTTGTGGCACATTTTCCCAAAAGACATTTTAAGGCCAGTGTTGGGGGAAACGTCGTCGCTGTGGCAAGCAGCATATGCAACAAGCTCTGGCAGAAACTGGCACCGAAAATGGTGCGGATTGATGTTCAGCTGCTCGTGCTGGAACATAGCATACACGACATCATTCTAACTAATGTCAATATTAGCGCGGAGTTACTTAGTTTCTGTATACCCGTTAATTTAATTTAATACACGATTATCAGCGTTTTGGCACAATGGCACAGCGTGCCATCCCTTTCGGTGCGGTCGGTCACTGGGCACACGGAACAGTGGGGCAAACTTGGCATCTTAACCTTTACAGTTAAAAGCACGAAAAGAATCCCAAACATGTGCACAAGGTCACGTGAGCTAAGCACTACTGGTCCCCTTTTCACCGTCTCTCTTTTCAACCTGCAAGGCATTCACCACCCCCCACAAATCTCCCCAAACACAGGGTGCATATTGTCTTTGTCGTCGCGAACGCGACATGAACACACGTCACATTTATTTGCCTGTGCGCTACCAATGCAGCAGTTCATGAGCGGAAGCACAGGCGCATTTTCTATGCCCTTCCGCGAGAAGAACAGCAAAAACAATTGTTTGTGTTTTCATGAGAACACCAATTGATGGCTTTAACTAACTGCTGAGATGACATGAGATTCTTACTGCTGACTCTCCCGGCCCGTTACGAACACGACGCAGGTCTCTCGCCCTCGAAGGCGCCGTACCATATCAGCAAAAAGAGCCGTCGCCCCTTCTCTTGATCGCCACGGCCCCCACGCCGCATCGGGATTGTATTCAGTCTCAGTGGGCAGTCCACCCCCCGGCGGGCGGAAGGGCAAACGGCGAACGAGAGTGGCGGGATGGTCGTCGCCTCAAATGCTGCCCCGTGTCCGGGTCTCGATCGTCTATCACTCTTCAGGGGCTGCTGTGCAGCATGCGCAAACAGAAGGATATCAACCTGGGGGCACATGCCGAACTGAGAACTGAGCCAACCTCCCAATCATCGGCTAGCTCAACAGCTGTACCTCAATATATGTGGTTACATGCAAGATGAGTTGGAATGTGGGACAGCTCCAAATTGTGTTGGTGGCGGCTCCTGTGGATCCTCAACTTGCCAGATTCCAGAGCTCGACGGAAAGCCAGGATCGCTTGCTATCTTCATTATTCTTGATCCTAGGCCTCTGGCGGTTTGTGTGCTGCCGGCAAAAGTGAAAATGAGACCGCACACGTAGAGGCTACTATGTGTTTGCATTTGGGAAACTTAGTTCCGCCCTCTCTCACCACATGTTGAACATGAGCCAGCAGCGATTAATATACATCATTCTTTTCGAAGTTCGTAGCGTTCAAAACAAGTGAAACCCACTTCAGGTACATGCCAGAAGAACGAAAATACATGCCCCCGTGACACGCGTTTAACTTGCAGCAGCCTCACACGAAGATCTTTTCAAAGGGGAGCTGCTTCCAGGGCAGTACTCCACGAATGCTGCGCACATTTGGTTGGTGCCTCTCTCCAAGCGTCCCATGCCAGCCCCCGGCTGCTGAACGATTGAAAACAATGGTCGGTGCCCAGGCACCCGTTTTCAGGGCTACCAAGGCACTCACACTAACCGGGGTAGGCCTGGGGGCACCGAGCAACCAGCTCAGGACAATCCCATCGCGGGGCCTCCTATCCAGGACGTAGCGCCTGTTGCAACGCGTTCGATCACCCCTCTCCTCCGCGCTCATCAGCGACACCATCTCCACGGCGTCTTCTTCCAGGATCCCACGCCCCCTGAGAGGCAGTACCCAGTTGTGTAAATATACTACGAAGCGACGCATGTCTTTGAGAACAGCAGCCCGCGGACTGCCGATGCACTTCCGGAGTGGAATCAAGGAGCGGCCGAATGGCTTCCGGCCCCTCCTTCGACGTGCAAGCCCGTTCCTTTGGCAAGCCGCAGCAACGCTCCTCGCAGCAGTCCCATTGGGCTCCCCAAACGGCACGTTCCCAGCTTCGCCAGCAGCTTCCGACAGGTTCTCGCAGGCTCGGTGCCCATCAACCAAATTACTGCCATTTGTTGATGCTGGACGCCTGTACGTGGCATGTCTTGATGCGCATTGTTGCATTATTGTTGCCTTAAGGGGGGCAAGGGAGGTGTGGGTGGGGTGCTTAAGCCTTGCAAGATGGCAGTGGCGGTCCCCAAATATACTAGTAAAAAAAGGCCAAAATACACATTTTCGAAAATCGTGTACCGTGTAGCACGATTGAAAACCATGCAAAAAATCGTGCTAATAGTGCATTTGTCGCAAGAAAATGGAACCACACCGTCTAGTAACGATGGATTGAGTGTACAAGACTTTACACATTTTAACATGGCTTTACAAGATTTTTACACGGTTAGGAATCCTGTACTTTGGTCGAACTTTTACCTGTGGCAGTGGCTGCCGGCCGGGCCCGCCCGCAGACGTATTTAGTGGTCGCTTGTCGTTCGCCGAAGCCTGTCTCTTTTAAGCTCCCCAGTATTTCCACTGCGCTTGCCATTCGGGTCCCTCGGTTGTCTGGACATGATCATGTCAGGAATCTGGCGCCCGTGATAGCGGTGCTTAAAGAAACAAAGAAAGAGCAATTTGAAACGGGTTGCCGCAAATTGCGCGATCGCTGCGTTTTTTATAATGCAGCTCTTGTTCTTGAGTATTGCAGATGAGCCGATAAAACGACCACAATAATGTGCGCAGTGAAAACTGAGTCCGCCGTGTTTGAGCCGCGTCACCGAGCTGGTGCTGAGTACCAATTCAGGTACGTGACCCCACACACGGCAGACTCCATGTTCGCTTCATGCTGGACTAAGTCTGCGTCAGCACACGTGCTTCGGGTGGCACTCGACCATGCAAAGTGGAGTGGCTGGACGCCTGCAATCACTTCACTGCCGCGATGTTGATCATTAGGTCGCCCGTAATTGGTCAAATCGCGAGAGTGCACACGGATCGATCCTGGCGGCAGCGTCAAGGCTGAGCATTGTTGCCTACCAGGTCGATCTTTCTCGCAGAATGTGCTGAGTGGTGCATTGACTACCATTCGGAAGGGTTCTTCAACGGAGAAAAATGGGCGAGAAAAGCCCGTTTAGGAGGACATGATTTTGACTCCTGTAAAGCACGGCACATGTGCCTCACTTGTACAAGCCTCCAGCACCCAATGCAATCTTTCTAACACAGTATGAACGCAGTTACAAACTGAGCGAAATCGGCATTATTTTGTCGGTGCTTGAGACCAAGACGGCGGTCTGGTACTCTGCGCGGATTCTCGAGAACGATCTGGCGTCGGTGATACGTACATGAAAGCTCGAGTGTCGATGGTCGATTTGGGCATGCCCATCTTGAGCGCAGGGCCCAGATTCAACGCCGCCGGATACACGGGAACATCAAAGCATTGCAGTTGGAGGGATTGGATGAGATATTTGAAGCTCGGAGAAGAAGAGTGCCGCTGAGATTCAATGTGATGGGGTCAGGGCCACTGCTGACTCGACATGATGGGATGTGCCAGGCTGCATGTTGGGCGTTTCTGGAATTTCCGAGTTTCTGGAGAATCAAAATGCACTGGATTCCTGAGTATGGTACGACGGACACTGAGTCCCGCGTGTTGCACTGAAACGCCTCCTGGCCCCGCGGTGGCAATGACCCAGAGGGCAAGCAGATATTGTGTAATACTGCAAATGCCGTGTGCCTTGCACAAATTGTGGGCCCCGCCGCGGAAGTCTGGGCTCATGGGTTTGAGGAAAATGAGCAGTTTCAACATTTAAATGTATGGACAGATTCGAAGAACATTCTTTGAGGAATATTTAGCTGCATTGAAACTCATGGAACGGAAGTGATGAGCAAAGCTCCTGCTCGGTCGTAATGATGATAATCAAGGGCCGTGTGGTAGGCGCAAGTCTGTGGGAGAATCTACGCAGTTTATCCAATGGACTGTTTGAAACTGAATGCTCCAGAAAAGGGAAGACCATAGGTAATTATAGATGCAGCCAGTAGAAGCCTCAATTGGTGGATTGTTCCCACATGCAGAGCGTGGCTGCAAGCTGCACAGATATCCTGTGGGTAACGCCGTCATGTTTGATGCATTGGGCGTGCGCTGGCTCTGCGCACCTAATTTCGCGATTCCAAGAAAGAAACGGATACGTCAGTGTGGCCGAAGGGGGTGTGTTTTGTGGCGTTGGTCGAAAGAGCAGTAACCAAACACGATTGTAACAAACAAGCGCATTCACGGGCAGTGTCCTGTGCCGTCCTTCGACGTTCGTGTCAGACCGCATGTTCAGCATCCTGACCGATTCGACGGGGTTTTGTCTCGTGTTTTGAGCATGCCGTCCTAGAAGAATGTCTGCTCCATTCAAGGCTACACTGAGATTAGGTGGCCGGGGCTGGAGGTCCCTTGCTCTCATTTCCTTGGACCTATCTGCATCCCGAAGTTCGGCACAGTTTCTAGACACCGCGAATGTTTGATTGTCAGTGCGGCTGACCCTCCACGAGCCAACGAATGTAGGATTGCGCAAACAAATGCTGCGTCCCAATAATCCTCACTGGGTGAGGCAGCTTGCCGCCAGCCCCACAAAGCGCAAGCTTGCGCTTAAGCCCTTAAAGCCTGGAATGTGTCCAGCCACTCAATGGCGTTGAAGCTGCACACTGCGCTCACGACGGGCACGCACTCGAGCCTTATGCACGCATCGCTGCCACCAGATTATTCTCCGAGGTTCTGAACAGATCACCTGTTTGCTGAGCTCCGAGGACCATTTCTGCATGGTCGGAAACATTTCCACGTCGAACTCCCCACGTACGGTTGTTGGGTGCGTATTTAATTTGATGCGGTTGAGGCACTATTTTTGTCTCAAGCTGGTGACGTCGATATGATCAAATTTAAGGAGGTTGGTGCGTTGGCCTTGATGTTTGACGTGGCTAGTATCTCGCCTTTTTGTGCTTGACAGCATCCGTAGATCTTGAAGGCATCGGAAAAGGCGAACAGATCTTGTATTTGAACGGCTGGTCGTGTGAATTTCGCTGCTCCGAGCGTGTTGCTTGGGGTGGCTTTGGACGGACTTGCCATGCGTGTCTCGAGTCGGAACGGCCCCTAATCAACAGCTTAACGTCGCGCCCGTTACAGTTGGCGCACGCGACAGGACCCCTTCGACGGTGGACTCGTTGGTGCGGTTTGAGAGGCGCTGAACCGCGGGACAGCCAGGTGGCGGCTGGGTCAAGGCGGTGTCAGGCTCCACCGTTCTACAACGAGGAGGTTGGAGGGGGCTGTGAGGGCCGGGCGTGAGCTTACGACACGGGGCGTTGAGTGCAAGGCTATGGCACTCAAGTTGCGGTTGAGGGAATATGACGGGGTCAGTGAAGACCCGCGTCTGTGGCTGAGGCACGTCAAGAGAGTGGCGTTGGCGAACGACTGGAACGAGGCGAGGGGGCTGCGTTACGCGGAAGCCAGCCTCATTGGGGAGGCCGAGTTGTGGTTTGAGAGCCGAGGTGCGGACCCTCAATTTCCTGACTGGGACGCGTTCACCCAGGCGGTGCTGGAACGATTCCGAGGTTCCCACTTTGACGAGTTGGTGGAGGAGGAGCTGCGGTCAGTTGAGCAGGCCGAAAGTGAGACGGTGGACGCCTACGCAGAGAGGTTTCGTTACTTGCATCAGCAAGCCTCGGAGGCGTTGCCAAGTCTGGACGCACTGGCAAAATACTGGATACGGGGCTTACGGGGTCAACGAGCGCGTACGGTATTTCTGAGGGGACCGAAGACGTGGGAGGCTGCAGTGGCGGACGCGGTGGCGGTTGAAACCGCGGAAAAATTACTCAACGTCGACGCCGAAGCCCGCACGTCCGCCCGGGCAAGCTTACTACCCCGGGAGGGGCGTTTGGGCCAGGAGCGGCGACTCGCGGACCGCGAGCTGGCGCAGCTGCTCGCGCGGCTTGGAAAGGCCTACGGCGCGACCGGGGAGGATGGCCGCGACCGTGGAAAGAGGGATGCGCGAGCACCGATGGAAAACCGCGGGGCTGGGAGGCAATGGGACGCGCAGGCCGGCGATGGATCGGACGGGAGGCTGCCCGATGCTGGGAGATTGCCGCCCGGAAAGCGGCCCGGGGACGGCGCTTGCAACGTGTGCGGAAGGCGCGGCCATTGGGCGCGCGAATGCCCGCTCCGCCGAGCGGGGAACGATGGGAATGGCCGGGATGGGGCGCAGCGACCCGCTGCCGCGGCCACGCGCGGGGCGCAAGCGGTGGGCGTCGATCCCGCCGAATGGCCCGTCGATCCGGAGGAGATTGAGGCTGAGATCTTCGCCGCGGGTGGTGAAGCGTGGGGGCGAAGCGGTCGACCTGTCGTGGAGGGAGCACGGAGCTCGGGTGTGGGTGGCGCTGAAGGCAGAACGACGGGGGCGAAAAAGGGCAATGACAAGTCCTCGGTAGTCACACTCCGGGACGTTGAGGCCCTCATTCGGGCGTATGACGCACGGAAGAAGCGAACCCGGCTGGAAAGGGACCGTCCAGGACCCAGAAGGAAGCCAGTTTTGGACGACGATTGGAGACGTCATGTGGCCGATCAGTGGAGCCTCCCGTTGCGCCTTTTGAAAGGCAGGAGCCGACGCGAAGTCTACCAGCAATTACTACTGGCGGTAAGAGAGCTTTTTGGACGTCAAAAACGCGCGCTGCGGTGTGCAAGTGATGGGGGCCAACTGGATGAAGTGAAGGGTGTGTTTGATGGGACTTTTTTGTCAAACGTCATCATCGACCCGGGCAGCACGTACAGTATCCTGGACCATGAGTGTGCCAAGCGCCTGGGAGTGAGAATATACCCCGGAATGGCGAGGAACATTGAACTGGCCAACGGGACAGTCGTGGTCCCGAAAGGCGTGACTGGTGTCCACCAGTTCAAGCTGGCCACAACGACCTGCGCTTTGAAGTTCTACGTAGTCGAAGCCAGTCAAGCATACAAGGTCATACTCGGCCTCAACTGGCTGAAAGCGGTCAAGGCGCTGGGCGATTTCAACTTGGGGGTGTACCGCATTGGCGTTGGTGGCGAAACAGTGACTGTCAAGCAGATGGACAGAAAGGTGGTACTGGTGGATGATGGGACGCCAAGACCAGGGAACCTGGGTGGAAATGATGATGATGCATTCAGCGTTGGCGTAGTGGAGGAGCTGGAGGGGGGCGGCATCACCAGTGAGAGCGGGAGCAGTGAGGGTGACAGCAGTGGGTCAGATGATGACATTGAGGACATCATGGCACAATTGGGACTGGACGAGGTGTTCCAGGGGGAGCGGCTGCCAGTGAGCAGAGTGGCTGTGGTGAGTGAGGAGATGATGAAAATTGATGTGAATCCTGGGTTGGCTGAACCAGTGCGTAAGGAGATTTGGGACACGTTGTTTGAGTTTGAGGATTGTTTTGCTGCATCATTTCTGGACATGGAGGCCACGCCATTGGCTAAGTTCAGCATTCAGCTCCAGCCTGGGGTGCGTCCAACCAAATGTGGACGTCTGCG
The DNA here is from genome assembly GCA_905146915.1 of Ostreobium quekettii. Lineage (NCBI taxonomy): Eukaryota > Viridiplantae > Chlorophyta > Ulvophyceae > Bryopsidales > Ostreobiaceae > Ostreobium > Ostreobium quekettii. The sequence goes on along the minus strand of CAJHUC010000488.1, from coordinate 52,789 downwards.
TCGTTTCAGCCCTAAGGAAAAAGCGTTTCTGGACCAACAGCTGGATATGTTGGAGCAGGCAGGGTTTATACGCTACCTGTCTTACAGCGATTGGTTGGCACCAATTGTGATTGCGCCAAAACGGGGTCCGTGTTCTGGTGACGACTTGCGCTTTTGTGTTGGGTACATGGCTTTGAATGCAGCCACAATGACAGACAGTTATCCTTTGCCAAACATTGATGAGGTTCTGGATACTCTCAATGGTTATGCGTTCTACTCTGTCTTTGACGGTTTTTCGGGGTACTACTCGATTCGGCTCGATGAAGCCAGCATCCCCCTTACTGCATTTTTGACTCCACGCGGAATTGCAGCTTGGACAGTGTTGCCTTTTGGTCTCAAGAATGCACCTCCAGCATACTGTCGTGTGGTGGATCAGGCTTTTCAAGGTCTGACACGGACAACCACTTTCGTTGATGATACGGGGAGGGGCTCTGTCGATGCGCAGAGCATACCGAATGATATCAGGGGTGTGCTTGAGCGGGTCCGGGATGCCAAGTTGAAGTTGAAACCAAGGAAATGTCGTATTGGCTATCCCAAGGTGGCATTTGTGGGCCACATCATTAGTTCTGATGGGATAGAGACTCAGAGGGATAAAGTGCGGCAAGTGCAGGAGAGGGTTGCTCCTACAAACCGCGAGGAACTGCGTTCATTTCTCGGACTGGCTGGGTATTATAGGCGTTTTGTGCGAAAATTTTCAGAGCTTGCGCAGCCGTTGACAAACCTTCTGAGCCAGAGGGTTGCATTCCAGTGGGGAATAGAGGAGGAGAGGAGTTTTAGTGCGTTGAAAAGCGCACTCAGCGCTGCGCCGGTGTTAGGAAAGCCAGACTTTGAGGCAGCTAGGCCTGGGGGCAGCCGGCCCTTTCTGGTAGACACGGACGCCTCCCATTTTGCCATTGGGGGGGTGTTGAGTCAGGTAGATAGGCAGGGTGAGGAGCACCCTATATATTTTTTCAGTCGCAAGCTGACGGCCGCCGAATGTAATTATAGTACGACTGAGAGGGAGGGGTTGGCGGTCATTTGTAGCGTTCAGCGGCTAAGGGCTTATTTGCTCGGCTCGGCGACGCTCATTCGCACGGACCACAGTGCGTTGGCTGGGTTGTTTCGGAATACTCGACGTCACCAGCTTGAGACAAAAATAGTGCCTCAACCGCATCAAATTAAATACGCACCCAACAGTGTCCCCCTCCAAACTCGTCAAACGCCCCCGTGACGAGTTTCCATATGGCAGAAAATCCAAACAGACAATTCAGAATTCAGTCCCTGTTAATCAAAATGATACATCTCATGAACATAAGGACACACCACTCAATCATGTCTCAAAGACAAGCATGCACCATATCAAGTCATGTGCCATCTCAAAACATCCACTGAGACACTTCTTTTTTTTTGTTTTACTTCTTTTTTTTTCTTGTTCCCAATGCTCTACTGCTCAAAGTACTTCTTTAACTTCCCAATGTTTACCATCTCCTGCAAGCCATCGACTTCGTACTTCACTTTGCATCCACCCAGCTCCCCCATCCATATAATGACTGCAGGACCACGCCAGATTGGCCACATCTTGCGCCCCTTTGGTGGTCCACGCTTCTCCCAAGGTTGGGACACCCATACTCTGTCCCCAACTACCAGAGTGGTCCTTGGGCGGGGCGGGTCTGCATTCCCTGCAATTGCTTGGTCGCGCATTGCACCCATCCTCGCCAATCGCGCATGCACCCATTGTTCGTCAATTACTGGCTCACCCAAGAGTCTCTGTAGCACCTCAAGTTCGGCCTCACTCCGAGGTCTAAAGCCTGTCAACAACTCTAATGGTGCCACCCCCTCGCGGCGTACCCTTGCATTCATCGTGAATACTGCATATTTCAGTTGGCGTGGCCAACTCTCGACATCTCCGGTCCTCCTGATCCTATCCATCAGAACCCGATGAGCCCTCTCAATCTTTCCATGGGCCCGAGGAAAGTAGGGTGTGGAGCGGTGCAAACGGATGTGAAGTCTCTCGCAAACGGTCTCAAAAGATCCCTTGAAGTGAGAGCCATTGTCCGTATGGATGGCTCGTGGCAGCCCGTACTGGAGAATGACATGGTCCAGTAGAAACATGACTGATATATCGCCTGTCATCGCTTGCACAGGCACTGCCACCACGTATCCTGTCATGCAGTCGACTGCTGCCAAAAACCCAACTTCGCCAGACATAACTCCTGGCAACCCTGACACATAGTCCAACTGTAAGATGTCCCATGGCTGCGCCGCAAAAACATGACCTGCCGGTTGCGCCGGTCGCACAGGCCCGTACTGCTGACAACCCCTGCATCCTCGTACCCAGTAGATGACGTCCTCACGCATAGATGGCCACCAAAAAACCTCACGTAACTTCCGCAATGTTCCCTCAACACCAAAGTGTCCACCCATCCTGGACGTGTGACCAATACGCAACAACTCCCGAACGTTTTCTCCCATGACACAGATCTTATCGTTGCCATCATCGTCACGACGGAGGAGTTGTCCTTCCACCATCTTCCATCGGCTCAACTCCCTGTCAAAGCCCTCAGTAGCCATTTCATCAATGATGTGGCCATACCATTCATCCCTAGCATAATTCCGAGCCAATCCAGCAATGTTGTATGCCTCTGCAACATCTTCTGGGTCTTCCCCACCTCCCAGTGCCATTAGACCAAGACACTTTGGTTCATCCTCATCATCATGGATTGGTTCCTCACCCTCGACTTCTGGCACCCAACCACGGCTCAAACCATCTGCGTTTCCATGTTTCCGGCCGGGACGAGTGGGTCTTCCCCACCTCCCAGTGCCATTAGACCAAGACACTTTGGTTCATCCTCATCATCATGGATTGGTTCCTCACCCTCGACTTCTGGCACCCAACCACGGCTCAAACCATCTGCGTTTCCATGTTTCCGGCCGGGACGAGTGATAATCGTGTAATCAAACTCGTCCAACAAACACTTCCACCGTGCAACCCTACCAATCAGCTGAGTATTCCGAAACAACCCAGCCAACGCACTGTGGTCCGTGCGAATGAGCGTCGCCGAGCCGAGCAAATAAGCCCTTAGCCGCTGAACGCTACAAATGACCGCCAGCCCCTCCCTCTCAGTCGTACTATAATTACATTCGGCGGCCGTCAGCTTGCGACTGAAAAAATATATAGGGTGCTCCTCAACGGTCGACCTGGCTGACGTCAACCCCATTTTTTCTCGACTTGATGGCCATCCATCGATCCATGCTCAATCCACATCGATTGACCGATCGATGATCAATCCATTTGCACTCTTGTGCGCCGATCTCTTGCACGCGACCTCAGGACCAACACTACAGGGGGCACAAAACTCCAGCCGTCCACGCGCCCAGTTTCAGACGAGCATGCCCTTCGAGGTGGCTATGCTGATGCAACGCCATCGCTGTGTGCATCGAGCATGGAATCGGCCGTGTCTGGGTGCGTACTGCCGAATTATCTTCAATGGTCAAGAAAACACGCACGTACTGCAAAACTCAATGACAGTGCATTTTCGTTGTCCTGCTCAAAGTACTCTAAACGCCTTCCTCCTCTGTTTCTGTACGTGTTGTTACCGTGGGGCACCAAATTCTTGACACGTTCATATTCAGAAGCACCGGTGACGCAAGACACGTTCACATTTAGACAGTCCGGTCACACTCCGGATGAAGAGCCAATTCAGGTATCAGGGGCCTCGGGCAGGTGGCTCTGGGGTTAATGTCTAAACCTTGGGACGGCGCACACACAAAAAACTCACCTCCTTCGCACTTTCTGTTGCCTCTGGTAGGGTGTGGGCGCGCGAGCAACCTCGTGCTTGCGTGGTCCACCTCTGCCGGTCGTACGCCTGGAGTTCTTCGCAACGGAAGGTGCCTTTTATTGAGTCACATTGTAGGGCCTCCAGTTGGCCCAAAAGACACCTAAAGCCCATGTAGTCTCGCTTTTTTGCCCTTCTGTGGTGCGCCCCTCCTCGCCCGTTCAACGTCCACGGGCTCGGCGCTCCCCAGCGAAGTTTCTGTCAAAAGGGTCATCGGGAGTGGACGGCCCTGGAACGCTCGCCCCGCGCAGCCCTAGAGCAGATCAGCCGGAACTGCGGACGGCCCCATCGCCAAGCAAGGTGCCGACGAGGCCCAACGGCGACGCGCGAGCACCAGGTGCGGCGGCGCACTGCCAGCGAATCGCGATCTGCCGATCGACCGGCGCGATCCCGGTAACGGTTGCGGCGCTTCCACCGCTCGGGGCTCGGCCAGTCCCCCTTCCCTAACCGTCCTTGCTCGCACCCCTCGAGTGCGCTTCACTCGCGTGGGCAGCCCCACCAAGAAGGGGATTCATGCCTCCAATCCTTCTTTCAATCCTGGGCCGAGGGGCATCCGTGGTTGTGAATTGCACCCGTCGGCCGACGGCGCCGGCAGCGCGGGCCGGCGTGAGTTCCGCGGCCGCCGTCTTCGCAGGCCAGCCAGATCGCGCCCCACTTCCGTCGGGGTGATCCGAGGGTCAGCCGCGACCCAGCCGGGGCAGCCGGGATGCCCGCAGACTGATGTGCGCGCTCTGTCGTGCAGGGAAAAGCGCGCGGGAAAGGCAGCGATGGACAACGGCCGCTCCAGCGCCTACCAGTGCCCTGCCCTGTACTCGGGGGCGTTTCGCCCCAGCATCGCCTCGCCGGAGCCGGGGCAGACCTTCCTGTGGAAGGCAACGAAGCCGTTCGTCAACGGCGGGCTGAGCGGCATGATGGCCACCTGCATCATCCAGCCCATCGACATGATCAAAGTCCGCATACAGCTGGGCGCCAAGGGCAACCCGGTGGGCGCCGTCGGCCGCAAGGAGGCCGTGAAGGGACCTTGTGCCGCGCGTTGTTGCTTCTGAGTGAACTCGTTTGATTGCATTTGTCCGTCCGTGACAAAACACAGCCTTTTCTTCACCTTATACAGGCGGGCACGGGCGTAAAACCAAACCAGGCATTGGCAAAAATGTGCCTCTGCTCCTGTCAGTGTTTTTCCTTACGGTGTGACGTGGATTACGGCTGGGTTGATGCAACTGCCTGTTGCGATCAGCCTTTCAGCATATTGAGTCCACATTGGCAATGCGACCACCTACCCTTGGCTTCTGACCCAGACCATCGTTCAGATACGACTCTGCCGCAGCATCCCCCCCTGCTTCAACAAGTGTCCATGTTCAATGCTGGTGTCCAAAGGGCGACCGCCTGTATTGGCATCGCTGGATGCGTTGTTGATGGCAAGCAAGCTTGGCTTGCTGACTACATTCTGCCCATTGATTTGCCATGTCCAGTGGCAAGCGATTGGGCCCATCGCCCCAGGTCATTGAATGCTGTGAAGCTAGAGATCGGTGTTGGTCAGGCTGCTGATTGGATGATCTACAGCACGCCAAGAACCCACAGGCGTGTTTCTGACTGCTGGCTTGCATGTGCTTGCACGTGTACCCAGCCGCGAACACGCTCCCCTTGCACCCATAATGCGATGCCATGCACTTCTTGCATCAACAACATTTGTTCCCTGGTTTTATGTTGTTCTCACACCGATGTGTGAACGATGTGTTGTGTTTTGGTCAGATTGCTGTTGGCATGGACATAGCTCGAAAGCAAGGCGTCCTTGCCTTGTATGATGGACTCAGTGCCGGACTCCTCCGTCAGGCTACATACACAACTGCCCGGTTGGGTATATTCAACACTCTGAGCGCAGAGTTGAAGCACAGGAACCAGGGACAGGTGCGGTTCTGGCAATTGCACGCTGAGATAACGCCTGGGTGTTGTTCATTTATGTAAGGGCAAGTGTTGGTATTATTATTTCGCTGATGACATGGCTCACAAGTCGACTCTTTCCCAGCAGCCCCGAGAAAATGTCTTTGTCCCACGCCACCTTTGGGCGATGCAGATCAGAAATGAGGGAATGAAATCATTTTGTCCTGATAGACTGTCATGAGTGCAGTTGTCTGCGATTTTGGGAGGAAATGAATCATGGGAATGCTGCAAGAAGTGTCATGTATTGTGCGGGCAAGTGTTGTTGTTGACTATGAGCTTACAGGGAGTATAGGCTCCCCGCATGAGCACAGGCAGTGGTACTTCTCTAACCCATGCCTCTAGCAATGCACCCAGAAATAACATAACAGGCCCTGAATGGGATCAGTGCTGGCAATCTGAAACATGCAAAGTGCCGGGAAGACAAGAGACACTGTTATGTGGTTCTCCTAAAACACAACGAAAGAGGCTGAAGTGATCTCTGCTGCTCTGCTGTTTTCTTTGGTTACCGAATTTTGCACTTTGTGCTTGGCACTGTGGGAAGAAGGGCAACTGCGGGATCTTGTTGACACAGGATTCCAAGGTCGCTATTCCTCGTCCGGTTCACTAGTCTGGTTGACATGTATTGTTGGACTAGGCACGCATATGAAATGTACTTGTCTGTCAAATAAATTGGTGCAGTGCAGGCATTTATTTTTTTTTGTCCTGTCTCATGGCTATCCGAATCCTGTGTTTAAGTGATACACAGTATTGGCATGAAGGAGGCAGTGAGGTGGTACAATGTACTGCCAAGTGTGGGCATTAGCGCTGCCTCGTTTGCTAAGGAGCAGCCATGAATTCTCCACCGTCAGCTGTCGAGCTGTGCTTGTATGCACATTTGTCAAATGGCAAATGGCTAGAATCCCAATGGTGGAAGCTCCTTTCAGTGCATGTGCGGACATATGATAATATTCTGCCACTGTCCTCGCTAGGCTATGGCGATAGCCTGCCAGATACACACAGTTGATGCAGACAGCAGCAAAAAAGCAGAAGACTAGACAGTCGGACAGGAGTCTGGACAATTGGGTTGTGCCATGTCTGGACTGGACAGGAAAGAAAAATAGATCCGTATGACTGTGTGCATTTAAGAGCATACAGTATTAGGCTTCTGGAAGAACTACCTTTGTCCAGACGTCACAAATTGCTGTCTATTTGCCTGTTGGGCTATGCTGCTGGGTGTGCATGTGTTTAATGACAGAGGGGTTTTGTGCTTTCAACAGAACCTTCCACTTTGGATGAAGGCTGCCTGTGGGTTGACTGCCGGAGGACTGGGTGCACTGGTGGGAACGCCCGCCGATCTGTCCCTCATCAGGATGCAGGCAGATGCAACACTGCCACCTGAGCAAAAACGGAATTATAAGAATGTCATGGATGCTTTGCTCAGGTGCGCGCAGTGCTCCCATGTTGGGTGTTGCGTCAATTTTGTGCTCCCAACGATCTCATGGTCGCTGCTCTCAAGTGTGCCGCCAATGGCTTGTCTGGCTGGGTGTGATGAGCCTTGAAGCATATCGAGTCCATGGTGACAATGTGACGGCCTACGCTTGGCTTCTGACCCAAATGAAGATGGGGATGCAGATGTGCAAGGGCTTGTGCTTCCGATCTTCATGAAACACAAAAGCACAGACAACGGCATAAGCTGAAAGCTGGAAGAATAGTTCGCCGTTCAGTTGACCATCGCAGTGGTTCTGTCCTGAGAGAGGCATCATGTCTTTCCATGCCACATCAGATTGTGAGCATCACAGATGCACAGATATGATTGAGAGGGACCTGCATGCACCAGACTTGTTGTCTGTATGGATACTTCATTGTTCCTGTACAACCTTGCAGAATTGTGCTTCCCATTTGGTGGCTGCTTACCTGCCTATGCTTGCCTGTTCCATCAGGCCACACAGACGACTGGAAGGCAGCAGATCTTGCTTTGGCTAACCAGCGAACACCATCCACTCTTTACTTGGGGGAAACTGCATTTATGGCAGAACATTAGGTGGTCTGCTATGTGGGCACAATAAGCACATTTGGGACAAAACTGTCATGGTGTAAACAGTGTCCCATGTCAGTGGACATTTCCAGGAGTAGCGGCTTCCCGTGTGTTCGCAAACGTGGCGAATGTGGTTTGTGATTGTGGCCATAGGATCACCCGAGAGGAGGGCTTCTTTGGCCTGTTCCGTGGCGCTGCCCCCACTGTCACCCGAGCGATGGCACTCAACATGGGAATGTTGGCATCCAACGATCAGGCTCGGGAGATGCTGGTCGATGCGGGGTTTGAAAAGGGAAGCTACGTGGTTGTTTTGGGTGGCTCCACCATTGCAGGTTTCTTTGCTTCGGCTTGCAGGTAACCAGTGCATTGTGTGCACAGCCGTTTCTGGTGTTGTGCGGTTGGCTAGCTCTGTTGAGGTGCATTTCACAAGATGGAATCCGAACTCGCAAAGAGCAGTCGTTCTTCAGGAATGTTTTGGGACTTGTCCTGCTTTTCAATGCTGCAGAGCCACTGGTGGGGAAGAAACGAAATTGAGTCGATGTGTTGATCAAAGTAGTCTGCACTTTTGTAGATGTTGGCGTCTTTCCTGTGTTGGGCCACATACTTAGGAGCTGTGTTATTGAAGTGATAGAAGATAGGCCAGCGGTCATCCCTGTCCCTTGAGAGGAAATCAGCCCAACAGTGGCCTTGCACCACCGAGTCGAAGATAGGCAATGAACACCATACCCTTTCAACAATTTCTTTTGCCCTCACGTCGATTTGGACAGCAGCATTCTTGAGTCCCACATTCGTCACTTCTGCTTTGGGATGATACACTCCACATGCACCTTGAGCATTGCATCGTGTACTGCAAGATCAGGGTTATCGCAATATGCTTGCATTTTCACGTTGTTTCTCTCAGCATCTAACCAATCCTGGGAGTGGGTCAAGGCAGCTTTGGCAGCAAAACAACACATGTTGGAATGACAATGGCTGAGCATCAATTCCTGTGCACGTGGTCACTGCTATCCCTTGTCCCCGGGGAGCAAGGGCTGCTCTGTGTCATATGTCGACACCTGTGAATGCTGTGGGTATGTGATACCAGAGACAGCTGTGCCTCAATTAGGTGGAATGCCCAGGGTACTCCTCAACAAAGTCTTACTGCTATGCTTGTTTGCATTGTCTCATGTATCGCTGCCCATCTTTCTGGGCATCTACGCCATCTGCCGCATTGTGGACGAGAGTTTCACCATCCTTTTCGCTATCCCAGGAGGGCGCCTACTGCCTGACGTGTCTCATATTCTCATTGCAATGAATGCTATGGTCCTTCCCGTGTGCTGTCTTTTCCTCCTCCACTCGCAGACCCTACGTCATCTTCACAGCATGGGAAGAGTCTGTCATTCTTTCCTGCAGAGGAAGTGGGCTGCCGATTGTGCGGCAATCCTTTCTGTTCCTTTGACAACAAAATCCCATTCTCTGCTCCAGCGACACCCGCTTTGCGCAAATGTGCTGCCAATCCAGTACTGCGATAACACAAGCAGTGGCGATGCAACCTGCCACTGCCCGCCGCTGCAAGTCCTTCTGACGCTGCCTGGTGTGTGCTTGTGCCCTCAGCCTGCCATTCGACTTCGTGAAGACTCGGATGCAGCGCATGACGGCCAACCCGGATGGCACTATGCCCTACAAGGGCTCCATTGACTGCGCGGTGAAGACATTCACGCAGGAGGGTCCCCTCAAGTTCTACACCGGCTTCCCGACGTACTTCATCCGAATCGCACCCCACGTCGCCATGACGCTCGTGTTCCTGGATGCGCTGAGATACATGCAAGGCAAATTCGGGATGTAGGGCTGCACGCCAATTTCGGCGCTGGTGTCTTGGGCCGATAGCGGCTGGCCGACTTGTGGCGGGCAGGGCTGGGAGCAGCTGGATGGCATCAAGGCGTCGGACACACGTAGTCCAAGCTGTCCGACTCCTTTGGTGTTTGCCGACCCATCGAATGGGTGTTGCACGGCTTTCGTTTGTCCAGAAGATTGAGCACATGGCCAAGGACGGGGACCGAACGGTAGTTGTTTTTTTGCTCCGGTTGCTTTATTCGTGTGTGGATTCTTTGCGCGCCTGGGGTGCCTGGAATTGTTTTGGGCGAACGCAATCGCTTTATTCTTTATACAATTGCTTCTCTTTGATGGGACGCGTTGCGTGGACGATGGCACGTTGCTATTCTTGTGTTAGATTGTCGAGAGTCAATAAGCGCGAGCTTAAATGTGCACCCTGCCGAGGGAAGGGCAGGCGCCAACCAGCGGGGCATCAGTTTGAGAACTGGAGGCTGTACACCTTCAGAGGTTCCGGCGGTGCTTGCAGCGGCAACGATGCAGCACTCATTATTGTCTTATTCCACGTCTGAACTGCATTTAAGTGTTTATGAGCCTCCTTCGTCCAATCGGACTCGTGTATCGGTGGCGTGTGTGAACGCTGATTTCCGCATCCAATGTGATTGGCGCAACTTGCCTCTGGCCACAGCCAGGGCTTCGTGCACATGACCAGAGCGTGCAGCAAATGATTTTCACGAAGGCACGGCTCTGGTAACCCCTGCCACCTCTTCGCTGCAGATTGCGTCATAGCACCGCAAGTTGCGTCGCAAGCTGGGTTGCTCGCGTCCAGCGCTGGGATGCTCACAGCGCAGGCTGCTGTTGCTCACAGCGCGTGGAGGATCTGCGGCTCCTCCACACCTTACGTTGAGTCGCAGACGAGCTGTGTGACGTTGCAAGCACGCCGACCGCATCCAAGGCATCAAATGGAGTGCTTTTACACCGATTTGGGACCTGGCAACCAAAGTCTGTCACTTGTGCCTGCGAGGGTGACAGGCTGTAGAAGAGGGCCGGGTGCGACTGCAGTGCGGGCATTTCGTCACTGAGCCAGTCAGGTGGTCCTAATCACCTGAAGGCTCCTAGAGGTAGGTGTCCACGACGAGGTGCAAAGTCTCTGACAACACTCTCCGCATTGTGACGAAGCAATGCCCGTGAACCTGTGAGTCGATGCTGCGGATTTCTCAGCAAAGCATGAGCGAAGTCTCAGACCAGAGTCTTGTTACAAGCCTCCCATCAACAGGATGTGTGGCCGTGCGGGTGTCACGAAAAAAAAAGAAAAAAATCACCAGTCCCAGATTTGGAGGAGATATGACGGCCTACCCATCATACGGCAAACCTGGGTATCCAGAATATTCAGGATGTGGACCAGATGCTGAGAATGCATATCAAGAACAGCACCGTTTTCTCCGCGCCTCTGTGCCCTGCTGGCTGGTGATGAGGGGCATCCTGGCTGCATTGGGGAGGAGTGGTGGCCTGGCGTGCATAGTCGCACAAAGTAGATTATTCGACATTGTATCTGGCAGGTGATGTGCGGCACTGTTCACCATCATCGAAGCTATTCTAAGGGCTGTTTAAAACAAAATTTCAAATTTTGTTCTGGCTTCCGTCCTGGAAATGACTTGCAGATTGATTGAGGAAGGAGCGTGCAAGTCATGGAAGCAAGCAAGCAGGCCCTCGCCTTGATAAAGGATACAGCCACTACGGAATTACAGATGATACTTGATGCCATATGTTGTTCTGCAACAAGCTGCCATTGCGAATCTTTAGTGTAAATTGGCACCGTTTTAGCAAATTGCTAAAGTTTGATAAAGGTTGAACCTTTACCTGCCTCCTCACCCTGATGCTCAACACATCATGATTGAAACAAACCGTTGGTTGCAACCCCTGCCTAACTAGGGCGCTCTTTCTGAGCTTCTTGGCCCTCGAATGACCGAGTTGGGCGACCGTTAGTGCTACAGGCCAAGGGTGCGAAAGGCTAGATGATCCTCTTGGTTCTTGAAAGCCCGGCCGCAACGCACAAGCACCGCTCCCTACCCCTGACAGTCTGTTGCAGGAGTGCCTTTAAAGGAAATTACACCAGGGAATTGCAGACTTTCCCGCAATTGCCGCGGACCATTTATCAGCGATGTGCCATGTGTTCAATGGGACCACATTCGTGGATTAACGGCCGCGTCCGCGGCGTACTCGTTGCCGATGCATCCAGCAACGGGCAATCGCTGTGTGGCCGAAGCCGAATGGCTGCATTCCAACTTCGGACCCAGCTTCTTTCCCAGTTCTTTAATTGGCAGCGTGCGCAGAATGGAACAGTGATAATCAGCATTACTTTGTATCAAAGAAGTTGCCCATTTACCAGTACTCAATCCTCCCATAGCATTTTACAATTCGCAATATTGTGATGCAACTCTCAGTCAGCCAGTTTAGCATTCAGTACCACTGTATCCCACGCACAGACCTCTCACTGCAAGGGGGTCACCGGACACAAGGGAGAGAAGATCCTATGGGGAGAGCCTGAGTAACCCTCACTGGCCTCCTAACGAGTCCCTCTACTCCTAGGGCGCCCAGCATCCAGTGGACGTGCTCAAGATATGCACATCCACTGACCCAAGTTGCGGTTGGACAGAAAGGGAAGGCTCAGGTCAGATGCGGCCACACAGCTTTGAGCGCTGACTAAACGCTTATTCGCACACACACAACGTCGCCCTTGAAATGAACCTGCGAACAGGCCAGTGAATTTTAGGTTTTGGCCAATAAGAAAAGTAAGAAAATTGCGGATAAGATGCCGATATGGCCGTTTTCTCCCATGCACTCGAAAGGAGCAGCGCCGGTGAACGGCACGGCAGGACAGACCCGCAGCCGTCATTTTGCTCGCTGCTGCTTTTGCAGGTGCGAAACATATGGTTGCTGCTGCGCTGGCTCCCGTAGTCTGCTCCGCCTTGCTGCCCCGCGCTCCGCAGCATCGCTGCAGCGTGACGCTGGAAATGTTGCACAGGGATTCGCAGCCTCGACAGCGCGCTCGCCCTTGCGCTCAAAGCTCTCCGCTGTGTGCGCCCGCCCCAGCGGCGCACAGCGGCCGCCGTGGCTAAGAACACCCCAGCAGCTGGAGCGGCACGGCATGACGGAAGTGGAGTACAGCGAGGCGCTGGCCTTCCTTCAAAAGGCCAACAGCACTAACGGCACATCAATATACGAACACCTGACGACGGTGCTGGCAAAGGTTTGTGCAAGCTCTTGTTGCTGCGAGCAGGCTTGCGTGGCAAATAATCAGTGGAGACTCTGGCCGCCGTCCAGTGGAGTCGGACTTGGGTGGGCGCATTTCAGGCGGTGGAAGTTGCCGGCGAAGCCTTTATGTATAAATTGCACGCAGTTTCATGGGGCAAAGGGGAATTGCACCCAATTCGGAGTGTCGCCCAATTTTCTCTGGTATTCGGGCATCCAAAGTCGACTTTTGCCATCGATTGCAGTGTTGAAGCTGTGAGGAACATGTTGCAACCATCAAACGACTTCGCCTACGACAATAAGCACATTGAAAAACCATCGAAATGCACTTGCAACGAGCTGCTGCACTTTGATTGAACCAATTACGTTGAAACAACCCAAAACTACCATATATCCAAATAAAAACAGACAACCGTCGACCACAAATTTTGGTAGTTTAATGTGATCATACCGCACAGTTCCAGTGAATAATTGCATTGTGGTACACAGCTGAGAAATCTGCGTCAACATGTGCTAGTGGGGATAGCTGCGTACGACAATGGGACTATGAATTCGCCATTCGCAGACTTCCCTCACTTAATTGCACGGTCTCGAACTTGAAACATAGCTCTATGCTTGCTTAAGCTGCAATGTGAATACAGTAATCGTCAATGTTTGCCATACTTCCAATTTTCTGAATTCTGCATTTTTGCATTTCGCATTTGGTGTGAATTTCGCGAATGCAAACACTTTTGTACACAAATGTCCGTTCGTCCCTTGTGATCCGTACCGTTTACATAGATCAGTATTGTATGCGATTTTCGCAGCTACAATCACTCAATCGTCTCATGCAGATTATTTGCCAACGACGGCGCTTCGTTCTAAGCAATCGACCAAAAGAGCATGTGGTGCGCAATTGCGCTCGTGCCTCCTCCAGGTCCTGAATGTGTCCCACAACTGGGAGTCTCCAAGAAAACACCCTGCTGACCCCACACCGGATGGATCTTCAATTTCATGTGTTCGGTTTCCATGAATGTTAAGGCGTCGGGCTGTTTGGAGGCTCGCGTGATTACGTACGCCAAAGCATGGCAAAGCACCTCTGAAAACAGCAAAGAAGTTGAATGCAGATCTTGCTCATCCCGTCAATTTTGCGCGGCATGCAGGTACTAGACGAACGTCCCACAAATGCCGTAGATCTGCTGGAGACGTCTCTCTTGGCGAAGAAGACGACAGTATTTGATCCAAAGGAGACTGCGCCCATTGTGCCTCATGAGGTAAACGACACGCCGCATCAGCGCTTCTATCCTATGCCACACTTTGCAGACATGCGCGAAAGGGTCTGGCGCTGTAAGAGATGAGAAAACTTGGGACTGGATCTTCGCGGCAAATGTGTGGGCACCTTTGGGAATGGCACCACCCCGTATCGATGAATAGTATCATTTCATATGGTGAAAATCCCTTTGCATATCTGAGCTTAAAATTCTACCGTTCTCGCAAAATCACTGGCGTGCCAAAAGGCAGCGCGCTAGCGGTTCCAGCTGCGGTGCCATTTTGGCGCGAAGTGATGGCATCACAGTGACTGCGACGGAAACAATGTGACTGTGGTGGCACGAGGTAATGTCAAATGACATTGCATTGGGCATCGCATGCACGACTGAATGAATGGGTGGATGGATGGATGAGTGCGTGCGTGCGTGAGTGAGTGAGTGAGAGAGTGAGAGAGTGAGTGAACGAATGAAGGAACGAATGATTGTGTTGGTACAGGCAAACTGATAATATGACACACTGGCCATGTCGCGTTCCTCCGTTGTGTTTAAATTGTCAGACAGCCGCAGGTTTCAGTCGGCCGATACATGGCCTCACAATACTGGGCAAAAAAACGCCAGCCTCCTGGCTACCAGAGCAGTAACAAGTGCATGTAAGCGCGAGAGTCTCGGCAAGCGCGAACAGGACGAGGGCGCTTGCCTTTCGCAAATATGTCTGCCTCGAATCCACTTCATTTTGTGTGATTTTTGGTTTGGCTTGCATCTATTCAGAAGCGCCTTTGCATATTGAGGCAGTTTCAAACAATGGCTGTGCACGCAATCCACAAGCTCCGCCACATCCTGACATGGCATTTACCAATTTGCACCATTGAATGGTCATTCAAATGTGTGAGAGCCTGATCTGATGTTTGCAGCTGTTCCATGTAGAGCGCTCGAGAGGCGGCCAGGGCCGTAGCAGCTTCTCTGCTTTTCGGGTGCGAAATCGACAGGGACGTGTGAAGCAAGCGTCAATCGCAAAAGGTTCTTCAGCCACAGTGTTACTTTATTTCTATTTCAATTTCGGCAATCGTGATTCTCAAGATGGTCAATATTTTCAGAGGAGCGTACCTTTGTAGGCCAGCCGCACCACGGCGCGAACGCGAGGAAATCACTATCAGAAAACGCCATGTTTGAGATGGCAACTGTGATGGAAATTTTGACAGGAAGTGGCGCCATCACTGTGATTGCAATGGCATCAATTAGCGCTGAAAGGCATCGCAGCTGGCATCGCAAAATGTCGTTTCCTACTGGTGAATGGAACCACGCCAAAACATAAAGGAGTGTTGGAATACGCCATATTCGATCGGATACGTGGAATGTGCGCACTCTGAGACTCACCATATGGGACCCATATTATGATATGAGAATGACATGCTCATTTGTTTCTGTATTGAGTGCTCGCCACGCAAACACACATGTTGATTGCTGCCGAAGCTCGCGAAAGTTCGATCAAATGCAGTGTTCAAATGACACCAAGCCATCTCCAATAAGCGCAGAGCGCCGCAACAGCTTTCATTTTCAAATACTGTTTGAATTCAAGCCCACAGCCTATGGATCTCAAGTTATCTGGATTTCGTGTTCACAGGAAAATTGTCAGATAATTCAATTAACAATTGAATAAATAGTAATAAAATTCGTTAAATTGTGAATAATGCTTGATATTGGCGTCCACCAGGAATGTTGAGCCATCCATTGACCCAGACACTGGAGAGCCCGTAGAAGCGGAGCCCCCACAGGAGGTGAGCCAAAACCACTGCCTCTGATCTGTGTGGTCAATTGACCAAGCCCACTTTTGGTAGCGCATCACGTCCTGTCAATGACGCAACGTTGGCATGCACGTCACCACTTGTCAATGTTGACGTATGGGCATTTGGTGAAGCGTTGTTCAGCGCCGCTTCAATGAGGATGCGGCCACAACATTGCATCGCAGTCAGCCCCTTTTTCTGATGCAGCCCAACTGGAGCCTTCATACCTAGTGACTGCCAGGCTTGTTTTTTATGGTTGCGGGACCACTTTTACGTTGTTATGAGCAAAACAGCAAACAAAACTGCTAATTTGCGGCTATATTTACATATTTTCACGGCGCGTTGATGGCCCAGGTTCCACGGTGAAGTTGTAAATGATCATTCTCCGCCCCTTTGAGCGCCCGCAGCACTCGCTGTGTGTACGCCGTAAATAACATGCCTTGTAATTGCAGTTTTTACCCACATTCTTCTTTTTTGCCCATTTGTTGATCGGTATGTCGATTGCGTGCTTGGAGTTTACTGAAACAAAACGTGTCACAGTCCAGCACGCCAACAGGTTCAATTACTAAATTCAAGGGCAAAGGCAACTTGACGCGTACTTGTCCTTGAGAACACTACACTCACGCGCTCTTTCACACGCTGCAAGTCCACCAGAGCGGTGTCCCGCCACACCAGCGACACGCTGGTGGCCGTCCACAGATAGTCTCATTTATGCAGCTTCATCTCTTGTGGTTTCTTGTTGTCCATGTGTTCCTGTGGCGCATGCCATGTCCCTTACATTTGGAGTCCCTTGCATCATCATCTGCTAGGGGAGCAATCAGGACGACCGGGAATGGGGTTGGGAGCAACCCCGCAGCCCACTGAATCCGCTCTCAGCTGGTGGCCCTGCCGGGAAAGCCTCCTGTCCAAAATAACTAACTCGGTCGCGTTCGAAATCGCCAGCCCGGTTACACGGTGTTCAGCGCCAGAGCTGTTCCCAAGTGTTTCCTCAAAGAGATGCACACGTGAGAATTCGCCATCACGGCTACTGGCGCGCCGGCAACAGCCGCGACAGCCCTGCAGTAACATTGGCGAACTGACGCGGCTCCAAAACTCGGAAACGCCGAACCGCGTCACGCATCCGAGCCCCGGATTCCGCCAAGACGAAGTGCTGGTCGGCTTGCCACGCTCCGAGAGAGTTCGCGCCACCACATGCTGGGGTTTGCAACAATACTTTTAAAGTACTACTGGACTAAATCAGTCCGGCATGTCCGCCGAATGCCACAATCCAGCGCATCCGTCGAGCACACCAATGCGGTGCCCAAGCGACGCACGGTCACGCATGCCTGGCATGTGCGGGCAGTGCACTGAGCGGTTTGCGCCAAAGAGAACTGTACGTAAGTGGGCTGCGTGTTTTATATATACATAGAGGGTTATATGTAAGAGATATGTATTTTTCGCTGCAGTATGAATGTGAGGACATCCTCGGCGACTCCAGCCTGTTCGAGGCGGTGGGCGTGGGCGTGGGCAGCCGGGACATGTACAACATCATGCTCATGGCGAAGAAGCTGGGAGAGGATCCAAAGCACGGCGTAGCCACGATACGATGCTTCGGGAAGTTTTGGGGCCTTTTCGCGGACTACTACGTGTTCGAGACTACTCTGAAGGAGGCGCCAGAGGAGGAGGAAGAAAATCTGGGTATGGGCGGTAACCATGGAAAAAGATCAACACAGCATGAGTAGCGATTTGAATGGCAAGGTAGCCTAAAGTAAAAAGTAAACTTCAAGTCGTCAAAATAAAATATGAAGCAGAACTGGACTGCAGGTAAAGAAGGTGGTGTATTTAGATGCAATAGTATTAAGTGCTAAGCGCAGAACTCTGATCTCTGAGGTGAACAAAATACAACAGTTTGATAGTACTGATCCTCGGAAGCTTGCTATGTGTTGAATGCACTGCCAACAGCTTTCAGGTGGCCTACGTATCTATCTACAATTTACTGATTCACTCAATTCTTACATAGAGGAAGGATGCGTCCCTCCTGAGAAGGGTTCCGGAGCAAATGCCTACAGCTACTTCGTGTGCTCCTACCTTGGAGGCCCCTTCACCAAACTCCCCGACGTTCGGCCCGAGCAAATCAAGGCCGCTAGAAACTTGAAACGATTTCTTGTTGGTCGCCTGGACTCCTCGGTTTCCAACTACCCTCCATTCCCTGGAAAGGAGGCGAATTTCCTGAGGGCACAGGCGAGTGCCGCGAACTACATGAAATTTTCCAGCCAGAATGCACATTTGTCACGGTTTAGGCGTTGCTTCAAAAGGATGCTTTGCAATGAAAAAATTTCGATTACTGTGGTTCACAAAATAAATGGTCGATAACAGCGGTATGTTGTTCAAAATGCAGACGTTTGGAAGAAACTTTCTATGCGAATTACGAAACGCGTTTCGCAACAAGCGCAATGACGTAGGCGCCATTTAAATATTGAACTGCTTGACATTAATGTACCAATCACCCAAAATTGACAGTGAGTTGCACTTTTCTAACGGCAGCAACTCTATATGCGGTGCGCCTGGCAGATAGCCCGCATTTCTTCGACCACGGTGCTGTGCCCCTCTGGTTACTTCAACGTCAGTGAAGAGGGCGAAATTGAGAAGAACGAGGAGTTCCAGAGCCTCGAATCCAGGGAAATGGGAAACGCAACAAACTGGTCGCACAGGTGTGAAAACATTGGGAAGAAACGGAAATTCTGGAGCAGCAGAACAAGTCGCCATGAGTCAGCGGAAACCCACCCCTACCTCCACCTTAAATGAAATAAATTCAATTCTCCAAATGCCACCACAACTCTTGGACTATGCACCACTGCATGCGTTGCTAAAAGCCTAAGATACGTCTGCCGGATAGAGTGATCCTGAATTGCGAACAAACACTGGAAACACCCTTTGCAATTTCGCCTGCTGTCGCAGCTCTTGATTCGAGCAAGCATGCCCAATCTTCCCAGAATATCTTGGGGCAACGGGGAGTGCCGGACAATATCCAGTTTCTCCATGTTGTATTCGCCCTAGCAGTGTCAAATGGAACCATTATTTCGTGATCACTAGCTGGGCACAAAAGTTCAAGAATTTGCCTGGCCACATGGGTTTGCCGGCGCATAAGGTTTCGCTTCACTCGAAATATCAAAATTCCTCCAAGAATGACCTTGCAATACATAGCCTACTGCACAAATGGACGTGCACCTTAGAGAGCACATCTTTTAGCATTCCAAAACATAGGAAAGCTTCCAGCCCTGCCAGATTAGAGGCTTGCTGCCACCCTATCAAAGGTTGCTCTTCTTGAAATAATACTTTTGGGCACTAGATCATGTGGGCAGATGTGCGTTGGTTTAAGCCAGAACCTAAATTTGGCCAGGGCTCAAAGTAGCAGCCATTACCCTAAATCTTGACTATTCAGCCGTTTTGCCAAATACCCATGAGAAGGCATTTCATAATTGGATGCCAGTTATCTCGCAGGCACCCCCATTTGAAGCGACAGGGCAGATGCCAGCCGCATGTCCGGGAGCCGCCCGAAGGGGAGGAGGAGGAATTTGTGCCGACCGAAGAGGAGCAGGAGCAGGGGCCCGAGCCGCTGGCAACGTTGGAAAACGATGCAGAAGTCAACGCAGGCCCCGCGTGGACACCCCTGTACAGCTCTCACAACGAGAATGTAAAGTATCAGGTGGGCCTGAGGGAGAGATGCGCTCGCTGGTGCATATATCCAACAAGTATCTGCCACAAAGGTCCATTGTTGACAACGAAGCACCACCTGGTGCAACAGCATAGGGCGCTTACTTCTTTTGTTCCTGAATTCCGTAAAACATGCTTGCAATGAAGCTGCACGGCAGAACAGGAAACCCAGAGACGGGATTGACCTCGAAATGATTCCACTTCTGATAAATTGACTCCTAAATCGCTTCGCCCATTCCCTCCCAATGCAGTAACGCTCATGCTTCACGGACAAGTCCCCAGGGCAGAGGCTGTTCTCCGTGTGCAAACACCGCGCGTTGCGCGCCTGTTTCATGCACGCCCAATGTGCTGTGAACGCGTCATGAAAAGTACTACAAATTTGCTCCACATCCTTGGATCCACTCTTGTCGGCGACCACTCGCTGCCTATCCTTCAATGCTGGCGAATGCCACTGGCGCAGGTGGCGTGTGTCCGCAGCAACCTGTGGCCAGGGGCGTGCGCCGTGTGGGGCGGCGGCCGCTTCGCCAATATCTACGTGGGTTGGGGCATCAAGAACCTTCCCTTGACGCCCCTGCCTCCTCCCCCCATCAACCCTGAATTCGACCTGGCTCTCATGGAATCCACGGAGCTGCCGCCCAAGCCGGCGGAAGAAGAGCCTGCGGAAGGGGAGGAGGAGGCATGAGGCATCAGCGATCCAGTGGTCCCCCTCATTGACCCTGGTCATCCAGGAAGTACCGCTGTTCCTCCGGCTTCAATCCACCCCAGGCGTGTTTTTCGCTGCAGACTTCGGCTTTCGACGCTTCGGAGACATAAGGCTGGCGATGTGCGTGGCAGTTCATCTCGTCTTGATTGTTACCAGCGGGAGGTCGCTGTCCAAGTTTTGGCTGGAAGTGTGCTTCCAATTTGTGCCAGCATGAGCTGAACATTCGGTTGCGGGACAAGCTTCAGAGGTCGCCGCCAATCGGGGCCCAGGTCAGGAGGGGGTGCCTCATGGTTGCCTTCCATGGAAGCCAGTTATTCCGGGGAGTTATAGAGAATTGTTGAGAGTCATTCCTGCCATAAGCCTGATGGGAAAACCCACAGATGTTTGCCAAAACCCTGAAGCGGTGCCCACCCGTGGTGTGAGCTGGCTTGCTGGAAAAACCGACATCACACAGCCACATGGGAACGTGAGGATTGAACATAAATGGACCAATCCGTGTTACAGAAAGCCCGAGTTTCCAATTTCACATGGGTGTGTGCGCTATGTCTTGTACTGGACCATCCGCAGGGCTTCAGAATCGAGGGACTGGCTCTCATATCAGTCTCTGAAAGTCCATATTCAGATACCGCCCCCCAATTCCCCGTTTTCAGCTCCAAGCCTCTCCACAGGAGATTGCCCATCATCCCATTGGAGTTCGCAAGGGCAGGCGTTTGTTGTGTTGTCCAAATACTGTAGCCAAATGCAATAACAAGGGATGCCACTCCAGCAGTTTTGTTGTCTGAACTCCTCGCCAGGACCACATTGATTGCATATGCATCAACAAAAACTTCTCTTCACAGGTCTCCAGTATTGTCACTGCTGGACATCCCTTTTTGGCCCTTGCCTTGACATCCGTTGTGCGATGCACGTGGGCCAATCCAATTTCCCAAGGGCTAATCACAACCTTATGTGCCGAGCATGTGAGGCAGTCACTCTTCACTGCCATGATCACATTGCTGCAACAGATGAACGGCTGCAGCAATGTCCCGGCTGCCTAACTCAAAATCAATGTCCTGTATGCTGAGGCAACAGCAAAATACTAGCTCCTTCTTTCAAGCACCCAGGTGCCAGTTGTGTGTTGCAGCACAAAGTGAGCATTGGTCAATTCAGCACACAACATTGTCGCATCTGTACACTGCGGTGTACAGAAGTTGACACAAACACAGATGTTCTGAAGCAAATGTGTTGATATCACCATCACCATTACTTACCCAGTGCTGCCATGGGGCATTGACCCTCTGGTGCAGAAACGCACAGACTATGTTTTGCTGGATGACCCTGCTTGTTCAACATGGCTCCACAATTTTCCGACCAGTTTGTTTGTTTGTTTGTTTCTTGCTTACATGGATGCATCGACATGACGTCACGGCATCGATCAATGTAGCGTACAATCCAATGTGCGAGGAGCACGTCCGGGCCCAACAGTGTAACTGAAAAACACGCCTCTAATGGCGTCCGCAGCTGCCACCGAACCCCTAGAAACTCCCCCACGAAAACAAGAGATATAGTTTCGACCAACGCCTCAAGTAAGCAACCAAAAGCAGGAATTTGTGTGGACTTGGGGTACACTGTGAGCGTGTGTTTCCCAACTTGGCACACAGGACTGCTCAGCACTTATCTCTGGGTCTGCAACATGGATCAATGCCCTTCTTTTGCCCCATCGCCCTGGCCCCGACAGCTGGCTACCTCAGCTGCCCATTGGCTGCACCACTGCAGCCCTGATGTGCAAACACAGACATGCCACCACAGTTTCAGGCACGCACAAGCACACACAGAATACCAATGGTTCTTGCCCTTACCCGAATTTCCATCATCTGCTTGCTGGCATACTATGCTTCGCCCATTCCAGATCACCCAACCACACCATTCGCTATGCTGGCTCCTCTGCCACAGTAAGGGGCCATTGGCAGTGACACAACGCCACGTTTTGCAACCACCTCCTCAGCAGTGCCCCAAACTGATGCCATCAATCCATCGTGCCCGTGCCGCGCAGCGACGCAGGCCTCCAGTGCTTTGCCGTCCTGTGGGCGCCTGGCTGGCTCTACCCAACATCCCATTCCCTGCACCACCCCCCATTCTACCCAGAGTCTCGTTTACAATTGCTTAGGAGGGGTGCCCTTTCTACGACCAGTTTCTTTCTCTCTCTGTAACAAACCATAACGCCAATCTACCCAAGCTTATCCCATCCCGCCCTTGAGGTCACAGCTTGGGGTTCAGAGCCGACCTGCCCCTCATCCCCACCACCTTCGCGGTGGCCGCCACCAGCACGCGCTGCACGTCCCGCGAGTGCGGCATGCAGTACTTCTCCAGCCGGTCAAGCCACCCCCGCACTCTCTCGTAGGGCCCCATGAGCTCCGCCCACCCCGGCCCCTCCACTGCGCCATCCATCATCCTCAGCTGCTCCAGGTCGCTGGCGATCAGCAGGTCGGCCAGGCACGGCCTCCCACCGGCCAAAAACTCCCGCCCTTGCCCCAGCCAGTGGCCCTCGATGACGCGCAGCGCGGAGCAGAGCGATCCGGCCGCCAGAGCGGCCACGGCGTCCCTCGCTTGCGTGGAAAATGCCTCACGCGGGATCAAGGAAGGCACGCCGAGGACTGGCGCCAGAACGCGCTCGCGCACCAGCGAGCTTGCGCCGAATCTGACCGTCGTGTGCCACCAGTGGAGCAGGGAATCTACTTTCGCCCTCTCGCGTATATCCTCCGGGTACCAGTGGTCAGGCACGAGGCCCCTGTGCTTCTGGGCCAGGTAGGCCATGATCGCGGCGCTCTCCGGCAGGGTGAAGTCGCCATCGACAAGGAAGGGTACCAGGCCGAGGGGGTTGATGGAGCGGTAGGCGGCGGACCTGTGCTCGCCCTTCTTGATGTTGACGACCGACTCGGCCACCGGCAGGCCGTGAAGCCTGCAGAAGATGAGGCAGGCGCGGCTGGGCTGCGACATGAGGTCCACGTACAGCGTGGTGGACATGGCTGATGTGCGCGCCGCGTGCGCGGCGCCGTGTTTTGGGGCGGCGTTCGACGACTGCTGCGGGCGCTGGAGTGAGTGGCAAGGTGCTGGAGGCAGTTCCCTGTGGGGAATACGCTTATGGACGACTATCGTGTGCGTTTACTAAAAGTAACCTTACCCTGTGCGCAGGAGACCACTAACCCTAACGCTGAGCCGCCCTATCCTTACAGCTCTCTGCTGTCGTCGAGCCCTTCGTTCGAGGCGTGGTAGCAGTGCGAGGTGGTGGCAGTCAAGTCAGCTGTTTGTGCCACGGGGACCTTGTCGCCTGCTGCGCTGGCTGGCCGACGGCTTTGAGGCAGCGACCCGCTGTATTGTCGGGCCTGGTTCATGCTGGTAAAAGTGGAAGTGGTGGGAAAGCCAAACCGGTGTGCTGTCGACAAAATTGGGGTGTCGCTCACTGAGATGTGCCTGGGAAGGATGGGTGCCGTTTCGGACGCAGGCAGAACATCCCTGTGGCAGGCGGCTTGTTCCTGGTACGCTGCTTTTGGCGAGTACAAGGGGAGCTGGTGGCTTAACTTCCTTCCGTGCAATCACTTTGACTGATTGAAGATTAAGCATCCTGTGGGAGTGAGGGGATTGAATTGTGTGAAACTATGTGACTGCCGTTACTGCCAAAAATTCTGTGAATGTCATGAAATATACCGTTTCTACGAAGTGAGTGAATTCTGACTGATGCTTTGCAACACATGGGGTCCAGCGGCTGCGGTGCAGAGTAGTCGAACTTCGGAAATTCAATGTGAGTTCATAGGAAGATGTTATGCCAACCCTGTGAGGCCATTGCGCGCCGTCAGAACGCTGTATGACGAGCTCAGCTCAGTGGACACATGATATGACAAGTGTGTCGCGTTTTCATCATGGTTTCAAGGATGAATTCAGTCGGTCACAGGTTGTCAAAACGAGGGACTAAAGCAATGGCAGAGTCATGGGGCCAGGCCATTCTATTTCTGGAGCAGATTACGTCGTATTTAGGAATGCGTTACCTGGACTCCTAAAGGCAATCTGTGCTTGGAAGACAATGGACCAAACAATTCAGCTAGCCAGCTTTCGTTCCTCCCTGATGTTTCCATGAAGCCTATTGACCCCAGTGGCGCTCTGGCAGTCATCCACCACATCCCTGCGAAAACTCGCCCAAACTTTCCCGTGGGAGAGGGCCGCAGTGCGGCGTGGGCGATGAAACTCCAAACTGACAGCGCCCGACACCGGAATGAGTTCCCAGGGATGCCCGAAACAAGCGCATGCCGACGGAGTGCCCACAAACGGGTCAGATTTGGATGCACCGCTCCGTTTCGACAGGCCGCGGGCTGACGACACGCGCAAGCCCAGGAGCAGGACATGACGGCCGGCTGCCCAGCGACCGCTTGGGCCCTTTGGGTCTGCGCCCGAGGACCGGTTTTGAACTGACAGCTGCGCTGCCGGAACGCCCAGGCTCTAATGGGCTTGCGCAGCGGACGGGTGGTGCCTGTCTGCTGGCGGCGCGCCAGGTCAGGTCCGGCAGCGGCTGGGGAAGAGCGGGGGAGCGCGGTGGACAAAGTGCACAGGGTGAGATTTGAACTCACGCGGACTTACGTCCATCAGAACTTGAGTCTGACGCCTTAACCACTCGGCCACCTGTGCTCACACAGGAAGTTCTGGCACAACCCTATGGAAATTTGGTTTATATATGTTTGCAAAAGTGGAAAATGCTGCTCGATTTGGAAACAGCCCGCATGCGCAGGCCTGCAGGGCTGCCCATGGAACTCAGCGTCATTTGCGCTGGCGAACAACACAGTTTCTGTCCAGGGAATTGGCATGGTGTATCCACAAGTGCAAAGGGCGAAGGCTAAAGGAATGGCACTCGACAGTTGCGCAAAACTAGAATTCATAACTCACTTGAGTGAAATGGGAGAATAAATGTCAATTGGTACACTTGGCGAATTCGCCAAAGCATTCGAATGCTCACAAACGGGTTGTCCTGTTGTGCACAATTGTACTTCTGACCTTGGTCCATGACCAAATCAGCGTCATTTTGTCCACCTGAAATCAGCGATGTGCATTGTTAGCAAGCACTGGTGGTATGCGCTACTGTTTGCGGTTCGGAAATCGTGCATCTTGGGTTGAGGAAGTGTCCGTCGAGAAACATGTTATAGTTGTATACTGTATACCGGAAAAAGTTCACGGGAGAAAAACTTTCCCGCATTTCACGGTCGAATCAGTCCGCAAAAATATTTCTCCGTGAACTTTTTGGCCCCGCGAACTTTTTTCGCCCACGAACTTTTCAGCCCCCCTCAGGGGTGGGTCGGGCGCTGGGCGCTGTTTGGCCTCTTGACTTTACGCTGCGGCTTGTGCCCCCCCGCCAAGTGGCGAAGAAGCCCTGATCTGGCCAGTAGATCGTTCGCACGATAGTGGCCTTCGGCTGGCCGAGTATCCACATAGCCCACAGGTTGTTGGGCGCATTTCGAGGGCATCGGTGTGGTGTATGGTGCAAAGCGATCGACGACCGAATCTGTGCCCGCATCGAGCCCGTCGAGCGCGCAGGGAGCGCACCCTATGAACTGCCCACATGGTCGTTTCGGAGGATCCAACCAAGTGGAGGGGTATCCAAATTCTCCCTGATCGGCATTGTCGTCTCAGGACCCACAAGGAATAGACCACCCCTCTTGCACACTCCTGCAGGCGGACAAGGCTCGTAGGGGTTTTCTGGCAGATCAAACCCTACGGAGAGACCTCCTAACTCTCCCCAATCACCATCCCCGGCACGTCTCCCGCAGGGAACCGGGCCGTTCTGGGCCATCGCAGAGGGCGCGAATGGGTGGCTTCTAGGCGCGAATGTGGGCCCCTGTCGCACCTTTTGGGCGGCCATTCGCGCCAACGGCCGGGGCCATTTTAAGGCAGCGCGGGCGGCATGATTGTGCGTCCGCGAGGTGCCAACCTTGTGGCGCATCTCGCCTCTCGCTGGCGCCCACTCGGGCCACTGGCGGGGCCCATCCCAGGCCTCCGTGGGCGGCGCGAATGGGCAGCCACGAGGCGCCAATCTGGGCGTCCCTCCCTGGCCTCGCCTGCGGCCACTCGGGCAAGCGCTGTTGGTCGCTTAGGACGCCAAGGGACCCTCGGTTTGTCAAGCCTCGGAACGGGCTACAAACAAGTCGGACGCTCTGTAGAGTTCGCGCAGCCAAAATGCTCGCGCGGCAGAAAATTTCGCTGAAAAATGTTATTGGAGAATTTTCGGTATACATATATGGATAACGAAAAAATGATCATGCTGGAGTGTCCGAGTGGTTAAGGAGATGGACTCGAAATCCATTGGGCTCTGCCCGCGCAGGTTCGAATCCTGCCTCCAGCGCATTCCAGCATCGACGCTTTTTCCCTCGACACGCCCGCAAGCAAAATAGCCGACCCAGTGGACACCGTACGCAACTTCCGCGACATCCCAAGGCCTCGCCGCAATTACCAGCACGGTTTCGCTGACGCCTCCTTGCAGCGCGGTGGACGAAACAGGAACAGGATGCGGGGGCGCAATGTCAGCTGCAAGGTGCCGCTGGCAAGCTGTATCTCTGCCGGGCACACTCGTCCGCCCTGCGCACGAGAGTGCGCGGCACTCAGCACCGAGCCGGATCTCTATCAGACCGGGACAACGCTTGTCTTGTCCCCCGCTGGCGCCGGCGGGGAACGTTGCACAACAACGGCCGACGGCCCAACCTTGACGTTCACATCCACGGACAGTGGGATCAGAAGTTTCACAAGCGTCAGAGAAAAGCATTGCCTGGGGCCACGAGCTGCGCTCCGGTGGTTGGATGGCTGGGTAGCGCACGCCCAGCGGCGGGATGCGCCTCGCTCGCCGTGCCAAGGCACCGTGCATCGCGGGATTGTGCGTCGGGGTTCGATCGCGGTGCCTTGTCCACAGTGCGAGGGATCTTAGGCGTTGAAACCGGCCGGGGCGTGGCGCCTCCCGTGTCGAGTGTTGCCCGGGTGCAGCGGGGCGCGACCGCGTAGACGGCGGCGGGTGCGCGGACCTTCGGCGCTCCCCAAGGAGTTGCCTCTGAGTGGCTTGCCCTGGCGGTCGCGGACTGGATGCTGTCTCACCTTGTGTGGGGACACTTTGTGAGACGAGGTCTTACAACGGGAGTTTATGCAGCCTACGCAACAGAGCGTGCTTTCCGCTCGTACATTGGCACCCTCCAGTCAGTCCTAAAATTGATGCACGCGTTCCCCAAATTTGAGTGTGGGGACAAACCCGGAACGGTATATGCTGTGCCGCGCATCTTCTGCCTTCTGTGAGCATCCGAGCTCATGGGCAAGATGCAAAAGAAGAGTGCGAACAATGTACTCACGATTTGAAATCTTGCCACTCATTTGGTCATGGTCGCCAAGCGCCACACGTGCTTCAAACGCGGCAGCATTTGCTGTGCGCGCTCCTTTCGAGGCATATCACTGTGCTTTTGACAACCGTCCACCCCTCCTTCCCGCCCAGAGGTACGTCCGGCGCTTGCCAGAGTAATTGTAGCGGGCAATGCCTCATTCGCAAGTGCAACTGCATACAACGGGATTAGCGGGAGGGCGACGCATGCTTGACGCCCCGCAACTCGTCACGCTGTGAACGTGCAGCTGTATTTTGTGCTGCATTTTGTGTATTACGTTATGTGTGAACGCTGTTGAAACTATGGCTGAGTGTTTCGCGGTGTTTTCTGTGCGTCTCCCTACAAAGAAGAGCAAAGACTCGCAGCACAGTGTCTGACGAGCATGTTCATGAGGGCTGCTCAGCCACCACGTCAGAAGCACATCTTAATTTCTGAGAACTTCAGAAGCTATTCATATTCCTTGCCAGTTGCTGCACATCACCCAGCGTACTTGAATCCTCAACACATCCACATGAAAATGCAAAATGCGGCACATCCCCCGATGCCAAACTGCTGACATGCGCCCGCTGCGAATTTCACACGCATTGGTTCTGAATCACGTTGGAAATTTCAAAGGCAAGGCTCCAGACGGACTCCAACAAATTTCCTGTGCTGCCACTGTCACCCGTCAGAAGAACGTCCGCAGGGATTCTCAGCTGCAAGTCGTGATAGTTTTCGAAGTTGGGGAACCGGCCTCCAGCGGGGCGAGCTTGTGCGTCGTACTCCGTCAGCTCAACCTGCACACGTGATAGAATGCCGCCTGCCTCATTACTCCTGAAAGTTCGGCGCCTCTCGTGCTTTAGGGAAAGCGCCTGCCCTGCATCCATCAACTCCTTTTTGACGCTCGGCATCTGTGCCTGCTCCCCCTGCTGTCGCGCCACCGGCCAAGACAGTGCATCGTGCAGCCCGACAGCTGCTGCCTGCCTGGTCCCATCTCCGGGGGGCGGTTGGCTTCGCAAGATGAACCTGACGTCGCACTCATCGCCGTCCATGATGGCATTCCCTCTCGGCTTGTACGCTCTCTTCACGTCGGTCACCACCCACCGGAAATCGGCTTCCAGCACATGCATGAGCCTCAGGCCTTCGTCGTACCAGACAACATTGTCAGCGCCATCCCTTGTGACAAACAAGACGTACTTCGCCTCCGCCGCGCCCTGGTCCACTAGGCCCTTTGCCTGCAGCCACGTGTCGAGGCGGGACATGGAGGCCTTTGGCAATTCCGAGATGAAGGAAGACGTCGCTGACTGCTTTGCGCGCCACCGGGCGGTGTGTCTGCGTGTGCACGCCCGACGGGCGTGGGCAGCCTCCATCCAGGCCGGATGCACGCTCCCTCCCTTTTTCTGCAACGCCTTCAGCAGTGCACCGACCGCGACGGATCCGTCCTCCACAAAATCCGGCGGCGGCCTCCTGACGTACGACCTCCCGAACTCCACCTTCAAGTCGCAGTCCCCATGCAGCTGAGGGGAGTAGTACCGGCCCAGCTTGGCCAATTGGGCCCCGAAATGCTCCAGAAATGTTGCGAAATTTGGGTCCATGACACCGGGCGGCGGCGCTGGCGCCACAGGGCCCTACGGGCGCTACGCCCTACGGGCCCAACAGGTCACCCGAAGGTTAACCTGCAGTTCGCACCTGCAGACTCGCACCACGAACTTGGACGCGTTCTCGTGGTGGGGTCCCTCGTTGTGCGAGGACCTGTAGTATTCCTCCAAAACAACCCGGTCGTCTCGGCTCTCGGAGCCCTCCACCAGGTAGCAGTAGGCGCCCTCAGCGGCACTCGTGGTGCGCGCATAAACTGTCAAGTTCTTTTCCTCTGTTTCGTACTGTCCAGTCAGATTCCTGACCATTCTCTCTATCCCCCACAGGGCTGCAGATGTGCCCAGCGCCTTGATGACCAGACCGGGGGCCCTCGTGCCCAGGCTGGGGAAAACCTCCACATCCGCAGCCCCGCTGCGCTTCCTCAAAAACCTCCCGAAGTTCGATTCGTACCCAAGAACAGTGTGTGCAGATTTCGTATCAACAAAGAACAGCTTTTCTACCCTTTCCGTTGTCAAGAGCGCTGATGCATCCGCATGAAGCGACAAGCGGTGGGACGCCCTGTCCATTTCCTCCAGGAGCAGCTGAGCTGCCCTTCCCCCGAGCAAACTGCCAAAAGAAGAGCTCCCCTCGTGAGACAATACCCGCGGAAAGTGCGTTCCCACGCGGCTGTCGATTTGTTGGCGGCCATGGCGGAAGAACTCCAGCAACAGCTTTCCAAGCTGCTCCTTGCGTTTGGCACCAACATCTTGTGTTTCCCTGAGTGCGTGCTCCCAACCCTCCGAGGTCGGATCCATACATACATCAGTACTGCCTCCACTGGCAGCCTTTTCACTCCACTGTACAGCTGGGCAAACATCCAAGGCTCGGATCTCGCACCTGTTCAGGCACATGTTGATGAACATGAAAGGAACGATGTACGCATCCACGACGACGTGTCCAGGGTCCGTGAGCTCAATGCTTCTCATCCACCGTGCCAGCAAATGAAGGATTGGCAGCAGGTAAGGGTACCGCTTGATGTACATTACCAAGACGCTCCATTTCTGGAGGTCCAAAATCCGTGTAGTGACTTGGAACCATGTCTGTGCTGCAGCGGCGCAGGGCATCATTCCTTTGTTGAGTTTGCACAGCAGCATTGCGCGTTTGGGATCCCCTGATAGCCTTTTAATTCTCGCCAGAACGCCGTAAAGAGCCTCCTCTGCACCGTCCAGGAGCCTCTTCCCCAATTGCAGGTCCCTTGCCACCGACACACGATCAGCCTCACTGTTGGGCACGAGCACCAGTTCTAAATTTCCCTTTCGCTCAAACAGCATGGCGGCAGACAGCCCAGCCATGCAAGTGTGCCCTATAGGCTTGAGACGTCGCCCAACAGCCCTGCACATGGCACAGCGATCTCTCCAGTTCGGAAGCAGCCATGGCCGGTGCTTCTCAAATTCGCGGACCACACTCTTGCCAATTATGGTCGACACGGATGGCATGGAGTCCTCGGGGTTGTCCGTCCTGTTCCTGGCGTAAATCTTTGCCAACAAGTCACACACGATCCACGGAAAACTGAGGAATCTCATTGCACCCAGCTTGTGACCTTCTGTGCCGCGATATCCCTTCCGCCAGTGGCTCTCCTGGGGATCGTAAGTCTCGACACAAAGACTTGGATCATCCCCATAAGTAACGAAATACCACGCACTCGCCTTTTGCAGTCGCTTTTTCTCGTCACCGTGAACGTTCTCTTCAAATTTGCCTCTGAATGTGTCAACGAGTCTCCTGCAGATGAGCCTTATCGTCTGCCTCACATTTTCCACCTCCCTATCATGCACTGTCTCATGGAGTTGCTCGATGTGCCCGCTCATCAGCTCGCCCTCCGTCCGTATCCCGTACATCTTCATGGCACGACTCAGAGAATTGTTATACTCAGCTCGCACAACTTTGGCCTCCGCCACGTAGGACTCGTAGCCTTCCATGATGAATCCGGTATTCAGGACTATGCCTGTTTGCAACGAGGCCACAAGAGTCATTTCTATACATGCGCTTTTCGCAGCCTCCTTTCGCCATCAAGTCATTAGATCGATACCATAAGCACCGTGCCAAGTCCGATTGCTAACACGAGATTCTGGCAACAGTCCCACACACACAAGTAGCCGTGCGAGACGTGAACGAGCCCACCACACGGAACGGGAAAAGTGGCTCTATCCAAATAGAGCTCAGAAGTACAAAGTGATGCAGGGCAAGCGGCACTTGTCGAACGGCGAGGCATTTTCGCACATTTTAAGTCGCGGAAGCATTCGTCGCTGGACAGCTGTATTCCATGACAGTGTGTTCACCAAAAAATGGCTCATGACCGACGCAACCCGTCATGTTCTCTGCCATTTCCATAGGCATGCTGGATGATAGCACATTGACAATTGGAAAGAAATACTTCATCAAGTCCACAAGCAGCATGTGAATGGCCATCACAGCAAACAAAAACACTGTGCAGCTTTTCTGAGCTTTGTAGGTTCATATTTTGCCATCCGGGACAAGCGTTGTGCGCACAAAAGTTGCCGCAAGTTAACGGTTCCGCATGCTTGAGTTTCTGGACGTTAACGTAGCATTTCAAGTGAGAGTAGTGATAGCTGAGACCACACCTACATCGACTGCGGCTCTTACCTGTGTACAATCAGTGACAGCAAAGCTGGTCTGAAATCGGCATACCGCTGTTGAGCAACCTGCCGTCATGTGCGACCTCTGAGCCAGATGCAAACGCGAGTTTGCAAGAGGTTCTGCAAGCGGCGACGAGCCAACTGCATGGAACGGGGCGTTTGTGGGTGGGGCATACTGCCGCTGCGAATGTACATTCAAGGCAGTGTGAACGGGAATGGTTTCCGGATTCATGCAGCACACGGTTGGATCCACCAAGCAAGTCCCCATTCCCGGTTTCCTGCAATACGGCAGTCGATGCCTGCTGCCAGTTCACTGACCTGAGTCGCCTTTCCACCCGGTCCCCGGTTTTGTCACGTTCATGTATTTGCTGCACTCCCTGAACATCTTCCCCAGCACCCTCTCGGAAGGGTAGCTGGGCTTGCGCGTCTTCATCATGAAATCCGGGTACTTTTTAACCTTCGCCTGGATGTCCCTGTCCACACTCTGCCAGTCGCCCGACTTGGGCGCGTCCACAGCCTTGGAGTGCTGCTCTGCCAAGGTGAGGCAGTCCTCCGACTCCACCCCCTCCATGTCTGCCAAGGCTAAGTGCATCGTGTCAATGAGCCCAAGATTGTCGTGCTGGATATACTGGCACACGTGCTCGATCACGTCGTCAATCCCGACGGGCCTCTCCAGTTCGACCTTGTCGGACGCAGTGTAGTCCATGGGCTGCTTGTTGGGACCCTCAGGAATCAGATCATCCTCCCAGATGACTATGGGCATATGGAAATTCAGAAGCAGCACAAGGAACGCATTCGCACTGGGTCTTATTTGCCCTTTGCAACCGTTGAATGTCCGAGTGAGCGATATCAGAAATTTGTATGCAACTTGAACAGTAAAACACGACACCCGTTGCCCTTCCAGGTACAACACACAAACGGAGAAACTCGCCTGCGCTGCTGATGCGTCCAAGAATGTTCGCCCTGAGCAAACAATCAACAGCTTTCACGCCAAGCGAGGTGAAGGCATCAATCGCTCATAGACGATGGAAAGCGCTCCGCCGTCAGATTCGGCTTCCCAGCATCCCTCACCGTGGTACAAATCTCCATCGAGGTCGGAGCCAGAGAGCTCATCTGGATGCGGCCGCCTGCCAGTGCAGGGAAACACGATGCAATCGTAGATGTGGTGCAGTCCAGGGACATCCACTGCTCTGAACGTCCTCACATCCCCTGGGTGCAGGCAAGGATTCTTGGCCACCACCACAGTGCATTCCAATATCCTGGACTTGTTGTCAGAATCCAGGGCTGCCTCCAAGGTGAAATCTTCAGAATACTGAACGAACACCTGAGGCACAAATCATCACTGCAAGCGGTTTGCTGCCAGAATCAGGAGCGCCCAAGCCACGCTGCGCCATCGCGATCAATGCATTGTGTTGTACCCACTGCGCATTGCCTCAGTGGACCTGCGTTCAAGGGTCCGATCATTCGTCATTACCACTTTTGCTTACGACAATGGGCAACAAACGGCAGGCATCAGCGGGGCTGAGCGCGCCCATCTGGATGCATTGCCTTTGCTCTCCAGTTGCGCAGAAGCCGCAAACACACCCGACAAGTTGTCTCAATACCGCGAATTCAGTGATTTGGAAATGAGAACAGAGATGCGACATTGGGTTGGAACGGGTCATGAAATACTACCCCTTTGTCTTGAAAATCTGCTCGCCCACTGCAGCCCCAATGTCAATTTTACAGCTGGCTGATACCACAGCATCCTGAATTTCCCAAGAATTTAGAATCCTTGTCCTCTCCATAGAGTTTTAAATTTGCTCTGATTCCTTCTGTCCCACTTAAGAAGTACATATTTCTGACTGCTGGTGTCCATTACTCGCAATTATACCATATATAGCGACGGCTAGCCACCGTATACGGAATTCATACTATACGGGCAGCCTCCTATGCGCAGCTACGCATCTGCGCAAGCTTGATGTCATTTCGCGCCGCCTCAAAGATATGCACTGAACAGGCGTGACACCATTGTGCTCCTTGCAATGCTGTAAGGATGGCACGATTGAAATTGCAGTTGCAACAGCTTCGAAGGTGTTCAATGTTGAGCCATGATCATAAGCCACTTTCCAACCTGAGCCTCTGTTGACCATCGGCGCGCCAAACACCTACCCGCTGATTTACCTCTTTGCCACACTTCCAATCGAACGTTCCGCGGAATTGCAATCATGGCAGCCCTCAGAGCAAGAAGAGTCTGCAAACTCCTTCCATGAGTCCAGGGATTCTTTGCACTCACGAAGGGCTTACAAACTCTTCTTTCGACGCAGTAGCGAACTTGATGTAGCAAAGTGATGTAGCCGTTAGATATCGAATCTAAAGACTTTGTTGCTATGACGTATATGAAGTTAATGTGTCGATGATCTCCGTGTGAGTACACGGTTAAAGGCGCTGCATGCATCCATTCTTCCATTCCACTCCCCCATTCCGTGACTCAACGCAGAGTCTGCCAGCTTGCAGCAACTCGGAGTCGGCTTGTGGCGAGAGGAATAGAAAAACACTGCGAAAGCTGACACTAGCATTTTCGGATATCAGCAGCACACAAGTTCCCTATAATGTGGCCAAACGGCGATTTTTTCGGAAGGAAAACGCCCAGCAGATTCCTGGCTTAGATTGGCGATCGTCGTCGAGATGCAACATTCACCACATTGTCATGATCGCGCAGCTCCGTGCGGTTAGAAGCTAATGCAGTACACAAAATTTGCGTACAGAGCATACACATATACAATGCACACATATAGTGTACAAGCATTTAATGCTGCACAGAATGTAGGAGGCATCACCCGTCTGGCACCGCCACCGAGCCCCTCCCTCCCCACCTCTCCATATTGCAGTGTTTTGGTGTCATCGGCAACGCCAATCAATACTCTGCCTTTGCAGTCGTCAATGGGAACTTTGGATCTCTCCAGAAGGTCCTTCATTTGGCACCTGCACAACACCGTCATGAGCATCAATTTGCCACGTTGCGTCTACTGGGTTGCAGAAGAAGGGAGACAGAGCCGCATCAAACCGCTTCGCGCAAGCCCTTGACAATTCGGGAAAGCTACAACTTGCTCTTCAAGGTCAACAGCAGAATGTATGAATTCCAAAATATTTATATCACGCAGTGAGGTACAGACAACACGTCTGCCATGAGGCGTAATTCTCAGTCAATCATTCACCTCAGAAAGCAGCACTTGTACATGTACAAATCAGCAAGGCTGAGTTCTTTGAGCACTTAACGTGATTTGAAAGCTTCCCAATCCACTTTACATGGACACAGCAGCAAAATTTCACTCTAAGTCATTTGTGCAATGATTAGATTCTGATCCTTAAAAGATCGGTTTCTGATCACTGCAGCAGTGCCTAAAAGATCAGATTACGATAACTCTGATCACGACCTGTGCTCAACTTTCTTGTTGAAAACTTCCAATTGCTGGGTGTGGAATTGCCATGTGTACAGCAGAACGATGGGCCTGAAAGTAAGCCTCCTGGTTCTGCACCTGTAGGCGGCCATCATCAGGGACCTCAAGTACGGTTCGGATGTGATGTGGACGCCAGCCTGCTGCAAGCTTCTGCTGTCCACAGACGCTATGTTCATCATCCTCTGGCCCGCCAGCTGCTCGTCGATAAACATCTCCGACATGTGCCTGAGATGTGCCTTCAGTATGTTGAGAAACACGTTGTCATTGATGCCAAGGTTGCTCAGCAGCATGATGATCTGAAGTACGCACATCCAACATTTATCAGCGTGTCTTGGGTTAATTTGAAGATTGCTTGTTACGACAGTTAATTTAGTCATTTTGCGTAAAATGCAAACCGAGCGTCCTTGCACACGGTCGCTCCCAGGCACGGGAAGCAGCGCTGCAACCAGATGCATTCCAGGATGAACGTACCAACTAATTAATTATCGCTGTAAGCATTTATTCACCGTTCCCCATCCCTCCATGTATATTTCACCATAACATAAGAACATACTCACCGTACGTACATTTCACTGTAAATCACCATATCCCACACAACCCTTTTGTAATTGTCCTTTCGCCCTCACGATTGCGCACAGCGATTGGATTAATCAGCACAGCGAGGATGTGCTCAGCATTCAATTTTACGAAGCTTGCGCTAAACGTAGCAATACGTCAGCATGGGCTCGATATTTGACGTGGTGATCAATGCAAGACAGTCCCAGGTTTCCTTACCACAGATTTGAACATGGCCCAGCACGGGCATGCCGCTTTCAAGCTTCTCAATTCCTGCCAGCGCAACCATGTTTGTTCATCTGTGGTGTATCGCTATTGGCTCGTGTGTATATGCTGGTGAGGATGTGCTAGGATGAGTTATGCACACGTTTGATCATTCACAATCAATTCACTAATCACAATTGTCCACAACTGGCTGCCAATTACTGCTCTCGGCAGAAACTGTGGAAAACCGTGCTGTACAGATGTACAAATGGGCTCTCTCCCCATGCCACGATTCTGTGTTTGCAGTTGTGGAATTCTCCTGGATGCCCACATGTCAATGGCAGCTATTGTTTGCAGGATTTCAATATGCAAAACGCTACGTTGTACACCTTCAGGAGCGGCAGAACGGCCGCTATTTCGAGGCATCCAAGCCAATCATGGGCTCACATCACCTGCTGGTTGAGCGATAATCTGATTGGCCTGGAAGTGGCCAAGACTTCAATGTCTTTGTGTCGAGAAGGGTACTTAATCATACTTTTCCTCAGCACCAGTGCCTTCCCCGGGTGATCTGAGTGCAGCTGCTTATCTATGACTACGACTCCCTTTGCGCCTCCAAAACGGATTTGGTAGGCAGAAGGGGTGTGTCCTATCACGAGAGCAGCTGAAATCTGCGAAGCAGGCAAAGAGCGGTCAACGTGGCTAGCTTCATGATGTCTGCCATGAGAAACCATCACGTTCGAGTTTGCGCATAACTGAGGCATTGCTCAGCGCATAATTCTCTGCGCAGAGGATTATACGGTTACAAGGGTACAATGATACACGGTTGATTACCCAAACAACATGAAGGAACACGATTTCCAGCTGCGTAAACGATTTACAGCTGTTGGCAACTGGCACCAACTACAAGACTCATTGTACGGAAAAAAAGCGGTGTTGCACGATTTTCAACTGTGGTACACGATTCAGTTGTTGCCAATTGACCGCACCAAGAGCACGCGATTTTGCATGATGATTTACACGCATAACACGGTGTGTCATTTTCAGGACCGTGTGCTGTGGCCGATCCTTTACTAGTAGCCCAAGCATATCTTCTGCCTTCGCTCTGACAATGAGGTGTGCCCGCCACTAGCAGCGGCCAGCCAGAGGACACCGCACATGACATGACAGTGCCTATCGCTGAGGCCAAGGCGTACACAGCCATTGCAAACGTTTCGCTTGTGGGGCGCTGGAGTGTGTTCGAATTTTGTTCCAACGTGCCTTTAAAACTAAACAGCAAAATCAATTGAACCGTACAACTCAAGGAGCAAGCTGGTGGATGCCAAAACTGCTTCCACCCATCTGCGCTCGCTCAACGCTCCATCTAAAATCTGGGACATCATGGCTGGGACATAATACCCTTAACTGCTGGAAATCGTCCATCGCGAATTTCGAGTCATAATGCTTCATCAAGGCGTAGATGGTGTTACATCATAAGCCAGAACAACCATTGGTAGATCAGATACACAATATCTGGATACGTCCAGCTCCATAAGCACGCTCACCTTCTCTGCAAGCTCGACGGTTAGCCTTCCAACCCCATCAGTGAAGTTGTACCCATTCGCTGTCACATCCTCCTCACCTCTTTCGTCAAACAGATTATCAGCTACTGACACAGTGTTCTCGGAAGAAGAAAAGCCCAGCCCCAGGCGGGCTGTGTATGATGCAACATTCTTTATGCCTGTAAGCAGCGCGTCAACAATGTTGAACTCAGATGCGTACTGTGATTGGTGCAAGTTGGTGGTGACTGAACTGCAAATGGGTCCCGCAATGGATGCCGTCGTGGCGGCCTGCCTTCAAAGCGTTATCAGGTCCAAGTTGGACTGAGATTGCAACTGCATGGCTCCAAACGTTTGTTCTGAGTGCCCACGACAAGATTTCATGCCGGTAGATGACAAATTTGGATGGAATCCGCAGCGGCAGGCTGAATATTCCCTCTGCCTCGAGCAGTCACAGCCAGATTTCCACTGCAATGATCCTGAGCTACACAAAGCTCAATGTGCTCAACCAGTAAACTCTGGCATGGCTACGGCTACAGCAATGCGGGCACGTGTAGGTGCAAGGCAATTTGCAAGGGAGGGCATGAAGGCAAGATGGCTTCATTTCACGAATATAGAAGACACCAGTTGAGCTCAAAGAAGCTTCTTCACAACGAGCTCACTATGTAGATCTCCAATCCAGTTGCGAATGCCATCCGCGGTTTCTGCTCGCTCCTCCACAAACCAGCAAGCATGCTCTCGGTTTTGACTGTTGGACCCGGCCAAGTATTTGTATTCCGCTGCATGGCCAGCTCTGAAGCCTTGCTTCATTACACCAGCCACCCTTTCCAGTAAATCCCCGATCGATCCCTTAGCGGTTGACAGCTTGTCAAGATTCTCATCGCGGACGCTGACTCGTATGAAATTCCTTGGCTGGAACTTCCGCAGGACACGGTTGGTCTGATCATGCAGTCACTCGCCACAGGTCAGGCAATCGCTACATCGACATGTCAGCACAATGCAACGTTGCAGCAGCGTTAACAGCAGCGCAGAGCATGGCATCAAACATAAGAAGAGAGCGAAGTTTATTCTACCATCAGGCAGCGGACACAGAACAGATATGCGTTTCTATCATCGGTCTGATTGGGCGGTCGCGTTCGTCATCATGACGATCGTGTTGGGTGTGCGCGCGTCGTGATGCGTGCCAGGAAGCTGTGACAGTAGTCACAGGATGTTGATGCAGTCGTCGCAACAGCAAAACTGATGAATTGTGAGGGGCGCCGCAGTTGACTTTGCTACATACCCAGAATGCTGGATTTTGAAATTAGATAGCCAGACAAATTGGTCTCGCAAAGGCGAGAAGCCACATCCAAATTTTGGGACCGCGCCCAAACTACTTTCTACATGTTCCTGCAAGTTTCCAAACCCACTAAAATGCAACAGCGTGCAATCACTCGTCCCAAAACTATTAGGTCCCTGTTTAGGAAATACGATTGGAGAATTTTCTTCAATAAGCCTCCGCAGTGGAGTTGCAGAATTTTCTTCCGATTTGCATTGAAAGAAAGGCTAAACCACCCCGGAATAGAACAATAGACACCCGGAAAGGCTGGTGGTGTCTGTAAATTGCTCGATCGTATGTGGCTCCGCACAACCTGCCAGATACAAATGCGGCGATCAAACTCGCAAGTGCTTACAACCTGAAGGCCCTCCGAGGCTGCCTGTACAACCCCGGAGCTTGGACGCAGTACACGTCAAGGCCAAGTCCAGGGTCCCTGACAGTGAACATCAAAGTCAGAGTGCGCCAGCTAGTTGCCATAACATTGATCATGGGTATCTCTTTATGCCGACAAATTTCATACTGAAGCTCTAACAAGGCAGCTACTGTAATATCGAATATGTTGAATCCTTTGTGTCATTTTTCTATTCGATGGACAATGCGGGGGGCTTTCAGGCGATTGAGTATTCACCATCGGACATTCGATCTTAAAGTGCATAATGTTATGGAAAGATGGCCGCTTACATACTCTGGAGCAGCATAAGTGGCAAGAGGCTAAAGTTAATGATAAGCTTTCATTCAAGGCGACGGTTTCTGCAGGCGATGGTTCCGTGTTGAGAAACTGTGAGCAATTCTGGTGCATGAGCATGGATATCGAGTATGCTGATCATTGTGCACTACACATCAGCTGCAGGTGTTGAATACACTCTTGACCACACGTGCAGGGTTTCATACCTCCTCCACCAACCTGTATGATATCTGGCTCATAAAACACCATGCGTGTGGGGGTCAGTATCATGCGACGAACTTTGGCATGGCTCCTGCCAATGTTCCCATCCAAAACGGGACTCTTCAGGAACGCCTTCTTCGCTGCCTTGAAGAGGTGCATTGGATTGCCAAAGAGAGAGCGCCCAATGTCATGCGCCATTCTGAACAGAACCTCACATACCACAGGGCCACTAACGACATCGAGCTCCCTGAAGAACTCGTTCTTGAACCTGTCCATGACGAATCCAGGTGAACTGCACAAGCAGCACCATGCATAGTTGACATCAGGATCCCTGTGGTGCCTGCAGTCCGGCGGGATGCCACCCTCCTGTGTTTGAAAGCACTCGTCTAGGCGAGTGATCTTAACATGTGCATACCAAATTGACTTGCCAACAGAATGGAGCATCTTCAAGCAATTTATCATGCTTGGGGTGAAGGCCGATTCCACGCAGCTTGGATTGGCAAACTCAAGTCTGTATGCCAAAGAGCCTCCAAGGGTATCTGAATCAACAAGAACTTCGTTGTTTTCCCTGATCTCGACCTTTCGATGCCTCATCTGGAGGTTGGATCCCTTGGCTTCTAGACACATATACAGACGAGGTGGGTGGCGCAGAGTTAGGTGTATTGCCACATTCCTGAGGTCTGCAGATGCATGAATCACAACAAAGTCTTGCAGCTCCCAAAAACTGCACTCCAGCAGGTGCTCATCACCAACACTTATGGTCATCTCTCGCTCTGAATAATCAAGTGAGAGGCGGAATGCACCAGCAAGCTCGGTCCGGCTGATGAACTGGTGGTGGTCGAGCCACGAGCCCATCAAGACTTTAGCCAACTCTAGTCGCAGCATGCTGGTCCTATTGCAGTGACTCTTGCGGATTTGCAGCCACACATCATCCAGCTCCCTTGCAAAGAAGTTTTGCAGAAGGGCTCTCTCAAACTGCTTACGGTCATCTGCATAGCTCGCATTGATAGGAGGCCTGACCAAAAACTCATGCTGCTCGATGGCGCAGATGACCTCGTTTGCATGCAGCTTCCTTTGCTGCCAATCCATCACTACACATGTGCCTTGCAGTCTCGATGTCATTGTATCTTCTGGCCGGATTACAGGATTTGTGAAAACAGCAATTGCTGCCAAGGCATGCTCATCATAATCGATATCATCGTCACCAATCTCATACTCATCGTCGCTGCCAATGGTATACTCATCCCCATGCACTTCTCTCCAGTTATCATTCAACGTGTCCAAGTCAATGTCGTCCACACCCCAGCGTGGTACATCGTTTGCTGCAACATCTGGCAGCGGATCTGCTGGAGGTGTGGCTCCACGGGGGCTTGTGCTCAAATCCACCTTGAGTTCAACATGCTCATGTGCCGCAAGGAATCTGCCCATGTGCCCCTGGGCTGAGTTGTTGTCCATCTCATTTTGCATTGACTGCATAGCATATTCCTCCATCCTGAGCATTTCCTGCAGTTGCTCCTCCTGCTCTGTGGAGCTGCAGATTAGCACAAATTTGGCACCACTGGCTCTTGCCCGCCCCCTACTCTGGATCAATGAACGGAGGAACAGGTTGCTGTCAAACCGCACCACCAGACTGCATGTTGGCACGTCGATGCCCTCTTCGAGCACATTTGTGGCTATCAACAAGCGTGTTGTCCCTCTGCGAAAACTCTCCAACACCAGGTCCTGCTGCCCCTCCCATTGCATACCATCCCCATGCACACCGTGTCCCACAAGCACCTGGAAGCAAGAGCATGCAACAGACTGTGTTGGGCGTGCACATTAGATCCACTGAGCAATTGCGGAACTGGATAGAACCATGCCCAGCCATCATGCAGCCAATCACAAGTTCATCGTCTCCATAATGACATCTGCTCTGCCAAATTACGTTCCTCTTCGAAAAGTTTTCCATCTGCCTTGTCTCAGTTCCTTCGATTCTCGTCAAGGCTGGAGCCTGATGCAAACTATAAACCCACCCCACACACACCAAACATTTCCACAAGGACAGCTAGCTACCATGTAAATGGAGTCATGGTGCTTACTAGTGGGAAATAATGAGGGTGCAACTTGGTAAGCATGTACGTTCACAGCTACATGCTTTGTTCCACATTATGCCTGACACCATCAACAGCACCATTCTGCAAGTGAATGAATGCTTGAGGTTCAACCACACTTGTGACATCACTCCCAACCACTTGTTTTTTCTGGACCTGTGTGCAGGATCACAGAACACATATAATGAACCCATCAACTTCTGAAACAGGACAGCAACTTACGTGGAGTACAAAGCAGCTTGTCTGTCACGAAGCTGTGAATGGATGATAGGAAAGGATGGCGGCCAAAGTGTATGTGAACAGGGCCTCCTGTTGCAGCAACTCGTCTGTGCAGTGCTGACAGAGTGCATATGGTCTGTGGTGGCAGTCAGGACTCAACATGCTCAAGCAGCATCTGTTTCTCTCCACAATAACTCACCAGGGGGTTCAATTCCGTCCGGATTCGCTTCTGTGTCATTTCCAGAAACGTCTTCAGCTTCTGTGCCGTCTTGCGCATCCGCACAAACACAATGGCCCGTCCAGCTTCCTTCTCATCGAGGAATTGGGACAGGACCTCTACAAGCCTCTTGCATTTGCTGGACATGACCTCCTGACCGTATTTGCTTGCTCGCTTCTCCTGGATCAGGGCGTTGAGCAGGCTCCTATACTCCACATGCAGCAAATCATACTTCGCTCGCTGCCCTGGTGTGCCAGACCTCTGTCCCTCGCCAATTTCCTCAAAGACATCCCGAAGGTATCTGGACGCGGTTGCCCCACCAACAACGAAATTAATGTCCTGGGCCTGAAGGACAATTTGTATGTGGTCCAGCATCAGCAACACCTTGGCGATATTCTCCGTGTGGGGATTGGCGATGCCTTTATTACAAATGTACCGCAGTTCCCGTGCCTTTTTTCTGCATATGACCCTGGCTTGATTGCTGTTCGAGGAGGCAACACGCCCAAAAACATCGTCACCACTTAGCTGATCTACTTTCCGCATTATGTTCTTCAAATATACATCGATGTCGCGCTTCAGATGCTTCTCCCTCTGGGATGGTGGCGCCAAGCAGGAAAAGGTCTTCAGCAAAGGAATGCAGCTGCTCACATCAGAGCCTCTCGGTACGCAGAGCTTGCACTGCACAGTTTGCATCAACTGAACCAGCTTTTCCTGAAATCTAAGGAAGCCGCCAATCCCTTCCTTGC
Source organism: Ostreobium quekettii (assembly GCA_905146915.1). NCBI lineage: Eukaryota > Viridiplantae > Chlorophyta > Ulvophyceae > Bryopsidales > Ostreobiaceae > Ostreobium > Ostreobium quekettii. The sequence continues at coordinate 9,704 of CAJHUC010000488.1, read as the reverse complement.
TGTCCACCGGTGAGGCAGACATGCCTGTCACCAATGGGCGGCACTCTTCTGGGTACAGACCCGACGCATAGTGCTTCGTCATCAGGGTCGCATATGGGCTGTTGCCAGTGGCATGGTGGGCCTCATCGAGGACAAGGCAACAGATGTCACACATCCGCAAGACAGCTTCAGCATCGAGATAATTGTTCAGCAGCTGGCAAGTGATGACGAGGACGTCGGCCTGAAGTGTGCTGGCAATCTGTACATGGAGCAAGTCACACACATGAACGCTGCTTCACCGAGCTGACTTGTCCCTTGCGATGCAGTGTCACGTGAGTATACACACACAAATGCTGGGCCAATTCAGGTGATGCGCTTCCAGTTTCTCCCCCTGGTTGACAATCTATTAGAGCGGAACAGAAACAAACTTTTTTGGGGGGGATCAAATCCATAAGCCGTCAAAGAGCAACAACTATTTCTTAGATAGCAGTTGGGCACTCAATAGGCTTGTTGTTCACCGAATAACAAATGTAACTGGACAAAGTTGCATGGGTTGCAACATGACAATTTTTGGTGCTGAAACCCTGTACTCTAAAAGCGACTACAAAAGCACAAGGAGGTCACTATTTGCTGGCATGATTGTCCTATAGCACAGTCGTCACCCAGTGTCAGAGCTGATGGGGAATGCTGTCCCACAGATTGAGGCTGAGGCGTTCCTGAGCCACAGATTATCTGACCTTTGCTACGTGCTTCTGTCCTTCCACATCCTGCATCTGGCCATGTGCAGTGACCACCTTTATATGTGGTATCTGCTGCTGCAACTGCCTTCCCTGCTGCTCAACAAGGGAAACTGTGTTGACCACGAAAACGGCCATCTTCTGAGGATTCACCCGCAGCATAGCGTGGACCACTGCCGCAGCTATCAGTGTCTTTCCTGTCCCGGTTGGCAGACAGATTAGGGAATTGGTCAACAGCGCGGCCCGTGTCATTTCCAGCTGGTAGTCCCTGAGATCGAATTGTGTGAGAAGCTGCAGGGTCTCATCGTTAAGTAAACCCTCATCCACAAATGCAGTACGCAAGGCTGGTGTGCCTCTCATCGTTGGCAGCTTTTCGTTGCCACACAGCTCTTCCTCAGTTATGGACAGCACGCCTGCTGCAAGAAGCTCCGTAGTGGCAAGTTTCCACTTCTTTGTTGCAATTTTGCGCTTGTCTGACCTTATGAATCTGGTCTTGCTGCAGCTGAAGCAGTCCATCACGATTCCTGCGATTCCGGTCTTGGTTGCTGCTCCAACCCCGCGACCACAGGACCTGCATCGCAGCTTGCACTGGACGTGTCCACTGTTGCCATCCTCATCGTCTTCCGCATGGTCTATGGTGGTCAGCTGCTGGCCAGGAGCAGCTGCTAATGCAACAGAATTTTGACTATCATCTTTGATCAGTCTGAGGTCTTCTGCAAGGGCCAGACGGCAGTTGCAGGGGGAGCAGCAGCAGAGAGCCATGTGTAGGCCGTTTAAAAGAATGTCCACCTGGTTCCGCTACCTGGAGCACCCCCAACAAAACACACATTCAGTCAGCTTGTGAGCAGGACATAGATTTACAGTTACAACATGTGAACAGCACTTTCAATGATGGGGAAGGGACTATGGCTGTTGTGGTGACAGGATTTCTGGTCACGGGTGCACTGCTGTTAAGCATAGGAAAGCACACTGAGCGGCTGGTCATTCCCCATACAAATCCATTTCAACTGCAAGAGTACATGTACTGGCCGTGTGTATCTTTGCAACCCATATCAATACCCTCAATGTTGGATGGCAGGGTAGTACAGAAGGCAATAACGTTCAACAAGACAAACATCTCAGTCAGTCCCCTGTGCCATTGCTTCGAGGGACATAGTTTTCCTGCAAAGTATACAGATTCTCAGCTGGAGGTGCTTTCTTTGCAGACCAAACAGTGGTTTGGCGCAGTGGGGAAGAAAGAAAACCAAAACAAACAAAATTGACAACGAAAAAATGGGTGGAGCTGCTGCACATGTGCTGTTCTGCAGCTGGGTTATGTTACTGAAGCCACTTGAAGCCATTCAAAATGGTCAGCATCCCGCCAACGAACTCATATAACAACACAGTCACGACGGTTTGTGCCAGATGCCGAAATCGATTTCCCGTGCACTGGCTTTGCACACGAGCAATGGCCGCACCAAAGCCAAACACCTCGACGCAAGGCCTACAAGCGGAAGGAAACAACACTCAGGCAGTCGAACACCCAGAAGACACGGAATCTTCCTTACGGCCAGCACAGTCCAAATCCCAAATGGACACTGTACAGGACACAGTGAGCCCTTTCCCCCGGGCTGGCTCCAACCCACGCACACAAGCTGCAAGACACAGGCAGAGCTCCCCGGCGCCTGGGTGAGGATTCCCAAACTTGGGAAAGACGACCAGCAGCCGTCACGACGCTTTCTGCCTTCGGCGCGAGAGATTCGAGTGGTCAAGAATCTGCACAACAGCGATACACAAAATCTCCCCCCGGCAAACTGCCGCAAGGACGCAACACCAGATCAGCGGCCAGGAAGAATCAGGCCGACGGCGTCCTCAAGGTGGCGTAGCCGTCAATCGCCCGATCGTCGTTTTCCAGGCACTCGCACGAAGCCGGTATCGCGACGATTTCCTCACCGGGTGCAGCTTGTTTGCTTCGATCGCAACAGTCGCTGACCCAAGCCGCAAGACCCGCGGTGCTCCTTGGCGCGCGAGAAGAGCCGGCGGGCACGTCCAGCCCAACGCGACAGAGTCGTTGTGGCCTGTGTGCCCGGTGTACATCCTCGCTGGCACCCCCCGTCTTTCCTTGGGCTGTTAGCGTCTTCATGGCGGGGGCCAGCGCGTACGCCTCCAGCGCAACGCCAGCGAAAGCGCGCCCGATTTCCAGCTAGTGCGCCGCAGGCGGGAAGTTGCGAGTGCCACTGGTGCGCGGCATGGGGTTTCAGCAGTCGTCCTCCGGAGCTGACTTGGCAGCCCAAATTGCGCATGTCCGTCAGTTAACGCAGGCGGCCCCAACGAGCGCTACCACCAGGCAGCGCCAGATGTCGCACAGGCCGGGAGCAAGTAGCTCGACACAGGCTGCTGGTCCGAAGGGGAACAGTACCCTCGTGTCGCCCGCGCCATCGTCTCAATGGTTTCGAAGCAACTCTTGGCCAATGTACAGAATGCACTGCGGAAGTGACGTCCTATGCCTGTCAGCTGCGACTCGCCCTTGAGCTCTGCGGTGTTGGCGACTGCGGGCTCAGGGGAAGGTTGGCCGTCGGAGTGAGGAAAACGGGTCGGAGGTGGGCAGGCTTGTGGAGCGTGAGGAACGAGGACGGGCGTGAACAGTGTCGTGCAGAGCGCATTTGAAGGAGCATCCCCGATTGCTGACAGGAGGTGCGCAGCAAATTTGGCCCCTTGTAATCTGCCGGCGATGTCGCGATGTTTGAGGGAAACGTCGCGACGAAGGATGGCACTCCCGTCGTCACTGATTACAAAAATTACGGTGCCCGGGAAATCCCATCGCGCACACAGAGGTCGGCAGTAGGCGGGAGCTGGGAAGAGAATTATCAAACAAACTATCCTTGCAATGTCCAAGGAGCATTCCAGCCCGCTTGTGCCCTTGGCAGAATTGTATTGACTGTTAATGCTGTTGCCGAACAATGGAATCAGCGGTCTTGTCTCGGAGCTGGGCCGCAGATATATCCTCAAGTTAGGTGTACTGGGAGCAAGCATCTGCTGATGTGGTGGACACTGAATGTATGATAAAACACCAGATGCCTTCAATGCTCACACACAATGAATCCAGCGAATGAATTCCCACTCACATCGTGTGGAAATTCTGCACCAACGGTATAGGCAAGAGAACTTGTCATGTTGGCTGGTGTGCATGTCAAACCCAAGGGTCAGCTGCTAAAAGGGCGTTCACACAATGCATTCATGCTTCTTGGCGAATTTAATGCCTCTTGTCAACCTGAACAACTGCATCCTTGCAACCTGCAAACTAGGTCGGCTGTCACGGAGGATCAGGACGTCCCTGACAAACCATTGAAAGGATCCCAAAGTGAGGCCCAAGGCTGACAGCATTTGCATTTTGATGCAATCCAACACCGACACAGCCCATCCTCTTTTGCATTTTACCACGATGGATCTGATCATTTGTTTAGTCGTTTAGCATCCAAAACATGCCAGACCACAAGGGCCCTTATGTCGCGATCGTGCAGTGCATACACGATGCATTGGATGTGCCAAAACTGCCCCACTCCTGCGTTGTGTTGCCTTGTGCACTTGCAGCTATTGGCCTTGCAGTCACCTTTTGTTTCCAGCATATCACATTGCATTTATAAGTGCAGGTGGCCAATCCCTCCTGAAACAAGCAGATACAGGCCTTTTGCCACCTTTCACAAAAATGCAAGTTTAGGCAATAGCTGGCAAGGAGTGCAAGGCTGGGGCAGAAGCATTGTCAATGTTCATGGCTTGAGTGGGTCCCAACCAGCGACCACCAATGGCTGTGTGTGGGCTGTGTGTCTCAAGATGTGTTACAATCCCAGGATACCACAGGTCATACAAGGGAGCACCCCTGTCCTAGCAGAATCAGGTGGGGCCTTTTCTGCTTTGCAGCGCTATAGGACACTGACGGCAAGAATGAAATCGAAACATGAACATGCATGAAATACACAAACATGCACTCCGGTGTTGTCCACAGAACGAAAAGAGGAACATGCCACTGTATGTCATTGTAGCAGCATGTAACCGTATCAAGCATCATGCCTGTCAAGAACCCGAACCGTTTTTTGTCCTCACCCCAACAGCACATCATCGCAACACAATTGTTATTTGATTGGTTAACTTTTTCACTAGAACTGGCAACCAAATGTGCTCCCAACATAGTTGCAACCCGCAACAAAGGTGTGATTCTCCCTAGAACCTGCAACAGAATATAGTCGCATCTTTTGGGGGGAGCTGTGTAGGGGGTGGGGGCTGTGTGCATGTTTTTCTCTTGGGACTGGAACTGCAGTTGCCAGAATATCCAGAACACAAGCAAACATCCATGGCCACCTCGTTCTGCTGAAGAAATGGCGCAACTGCCCAGGCATAAAAGACATGCATACTAGTGCTTGCCACCATAATCGCCTGCAGGGCGCCATGGCAGCGCTTTATCATGTATGGCTTAAGGTGTGCTTATGAGCCAAATGTGCAGCAAGCGAATTAACCAGCGCATGCAGACGCACACTAAATGCCAACTTAATTCAGCTCATCTAAAGTTTCAGTTGTCGATGTGGGCAGCAGTACTGATCCAGAGACACAGGCACATGCTTGGTAGTTGCAGTGCAATTCGATACATTGATGAGCACATTGTGGCACACTGGCCAGCTGGCCAAATTCGTGTTTGTTGGTGCTGCAGGCAGTGCAGGCGACTAGAAATACCTTCTCAAGTGAAGCTCATGGCCCTTCACTGCCTCTGTGACTATCGTCTTGCGCTTGCAATGGAACTGAGGTTGATTCAGGATGCCAATCAGGGCTCTGTGGCATTGGCTGCCGGACCCAGTGAGCAGTTGGCCACCATAAACCACCTAGAGAACTCTGGGAACAGTAAGTGGGTCCAAAAGAAGCTTCAGTGCAAGTCCTGTGGTCGCAATGTTGGGGCAACCACTAAGCAAGGCGTCTCAGGTATCCTGATGGACTGTTTCAGTTGTGCGAAGACCAAATTCTTGAGGCTTGACGGGAGCGGTATCGAGACAAAGAAATGGAAGACAGTTGCAGAGGAACTCGAGGCAGCGGGAGTGTTGCGCATAAGCCAAGATGAGTTGTGCGGTCATGAGCTGATCCCAACCATGAGTGGCAAGCCAGTGCTACGGACAGTGTTTGTGGATCCTGACACTCTGACAGATGAAGCACTGCAAAAGTTGACAGTGCTTGACCTCAGAGATTACCAGCTGGAGATGGCAAGGGCCTCACTCTTGTCCAATTCCCTGATCTGTCTCCCAACTGGAGCAGGGAAGACTTTGATAGCCGCGGCAGTGGTCCATGCCATGCTGCGTGTGAATCCACGGAAGATGGCAGTCTTTGTTGTCAATGCGGTTGCGCTCGTTGAACAGCAGGCGATGCAGCTGCGGCAGCAGATACCACACATCAAGGTGGTCACTGTCCATGGGCAGATGCAAGATGCAACAGAGCACAAAAGCACTAAAAAGGTGAGGCTATGTTCCATTTGTCACCATCTTTCTCACCATGAACCCAATGGTGATCCAAAGAGCACCCAATGGTGCCTTCCTGCTTATATGGCTTGCTGTTCCACGCTGGATTGCATTCTTGCAGCTGCTGTACAGCATACCAGGAACATGCTTGCCGAACTGCTTTCTCCAGTGCGATGAACTTGGGAGGTGATAGATGAGATTCCAGTACAAAGGCAATCAGCGTTCTTTGGTGATAGTTGTTTTGTGAGTGCACGTGCGTGTGTGTTCTGTCCAGATTGCCAGCAGCCTTCAAGCCGATGTCCTCATTGTCACATGCCAGCTCCTAAACAACTGGCTTACAGATGAAGCAGTCCTGCGTGTGTGTGATATCTGTTGCCTGGTCCTTGACGAGGCTCATCACGCCACTGGCAACAACCCATATGCGACACTGATGAAAAAGCATTATGCATCGAGCCTCTATCCGGGAGAGTGCCGTCCATTGGTGATAGGCATGTCTGCCTCCCCAGTGGACAGCAGCGAGGGATTACGCGACTTCCTGAGGTTCCAGGAGAGGCTCTTGGTTTTGAAGCACACCCTGTGCTGTCAGTTATGCACACCAAAAGGATCCGATGTGTACCGCCACATTCCACTGCCAAAGCCATGTCTTTACGTTGCGGAACCGTCTCCCAAGCAAGAAGCCCTCAGGATGACCATCGATGCATATTTAATGGGATTGATCCGTAAAGTGGACAGCATGAATGGTGACCCCATTTTCGGTGCCCTGACTGCTGCAAGCAGCAACAATGTTAGGGGCATATGCAGATCGAAGAGGAAGGAATTGCGAGCCATTTGTGACACAAACATCCCTGATGCTGATAGGGAAAAGCTAACAGGAGTCCAGCTGATATTGGGCCACATACTCGATGTCCTGCACGCCCATGACATCAACTCTGTCGTTGGGTGGGCAACCGCTTCGAGATACCTCCGTGAAGTCTTTGAAGATACCGAAGAGGGGCGGAGATCTGGCGCCCCGAGGCAGCGTGCAAAATGGGAATTGTTGCACTACGAGTACAAGACCTTGCGCGAGTCATTGATGAGAGACAAGACACCAAACGAATTCGATGAGTTTGCTGTATCCAGCAGATGCAAGCGGCTCGTCTGCGTCCTAAATGAATTTCTTGTTCAGGAGATCGATGGGCGTGCCATTGTATTTGTGCAGATGCGGAAAACTGCACAGAAGCTGAAGGCGTTTCTGGACATGACACAAAAGAAAATCCGGATGGAGCTGAATCCCATGGTGTGTGGTTGGTTGTAGACAAAATCAAGTCTGCCCCCTTATGCTGCATGCTGGCTAGTTCATGCAATCTGGGCTGCAACACACTGACCTACTGAGTGCATTGCTGCATTGTTCCATGGCCACCAGCTCACACCGTTTCTTCTTAATTGCTGCACTTGACTCAGCATCCTGAAGTTGTGGAGCTCACTGTGTCACACCTGCCACTGGCTTTGTCTTCTTCATAAGACGAACAATCGCGTGACTTGTTCAGAAAACCTATTGTGCAGTTTCACTGGAATATCGGTGTGCCACATCTCTATGACGTCAATTGCTCCTGCACCCATACTATACTAGGTGCTTGTTGGCCATGGGCAGCAAGGGGATGGCATGCTGTGGGATGGAGAACAAGACCAAGCCTTGAAGAGCTTTCGCAGAGGAACAACACGGCTATTGATCGCTACCAACGTGCTTGAAGAGGGCATAGATGTCCCAGAGTGCAGCCTGGTGGTACGATTCGACAGGAACATATTTCTTCGCTCGATGATCCAGAGCAGGGGACGCGCTCGAGCTGACGGTGCCAAGTTCGTCCTCATCTGCAGTTCAACAGAGCAGGCAAGGCATGTAGAAGATATACTCAGCATGGAAAAATACATGATGCAGTCAATAGAATATGAGATGCGAAATCGCTTGGCCAATTGGAACCCAGGCAGCTTGCCTGTGGCTTGTGAGAGGGTCAAACTGGCAGTGGATCCAGCTACAGGGCCCCGAGGAGCACCGCCACCAGTGGAGCCAGCACAGAGCTGCCCTGGAAGCAGTTTTCCAGAGTGGGAAACAGGTGGCAGTGAAGACCAGGAGGCTTTAGATGCAGACATGGCAGTGATGCAAGGGGAAGACTATGATGCATTAATCGAAGATGAGGACATGTATGATGACGACGAAGGGGACTTTCATGAGCAGTCAGTGTCAGTAACTGCCGTTCTGACAAAAAGCAGCAGCCTTCCAGAGGATGCAATGAGGTCCAGGATGGAGGGGGTCTGTGTGTTTATGGAATGCCAGAGAGTAAAGCTGCCAGTTGGGGATATCATCAATGCGTTCCAGCATTATGAATATCTGGTGAGGCCCCCAGTCAATGCCAGCTATGCAGTCAACCGGATGCAGTTCGAAAAGGCACTTCTGCGAAAATTCTTTGCACAGGAGCTGGAAGACACATGGCTTCAAATCCGGAACAATCCCAAACTTAAAGCCCATACATCGAGGCTACAAGTGGCCAAATGTACAGTTGGCTCATGGCATGATCATCATCAGTTCATTGGCCGGAAAATGCTTGACTGCATGATCCGATTGTCTCTGGACTATGCAGAACGGGAGGTGGCAATAATCTTGAGAACAAGTGGACTCATCGCAGGGCACCATTTGTTGGTGTTCAATTTTTGGGAAATGCAGGACTTTGTCGTGGTTCACGCATCAGCAGACTTCACAACTGTGGCGATTCACTTGACTCTGCGCCATCCACCTCGCATGTATTGGGAAAAGGAATATGTGCAGCATGAGGCGACACTGAGGAAACGTCTCACATGCATTCGGGGCACAGATGCTGGCATCGACCCATATGACCTGCTTGCCTGCTGTGGTGATATTGGAGAACTCATGTCATGCTCCACTGTCATCGATTCCGATACAGTTGCAGGGTGTCTGACATACAGACTTGAGTTGGCAAACTCAACGGCCATGCAGTCAGTGTTCACTCCAGACCTGTCAAGGTGCCTCAGGATGTTCCATGCAGTGGGGAAAGCCATCTACTTTGCCCATGTGACCATCACAGCTCCAAGCGGGAGCCAGCAGACACAGAAGAACGGCCTTCCGGCCCAGTGCAGGCACCACAAGGACCCAGATGTCAACTATGCTTGGTGTTGTGTTTGCAGCTCCCCTGGGTTCGTGATGGACAGGTTTGGCAAAGCCTTCTTTGAGGCACTCGACACAGTCACTGGCACTGTGGCGTGCGAGATCCTGTTCAGAATGGCGCATGAACTTGGGCGCTCTCTGTTTGGAAAGCCAACAGATCTGTTTAGAGCCGCAAAGAAGGCATTCCTGAAGAGTTCTTGCCTGGGCGGCCATATTGGCAGCAGCTGTGCCAAAGTTCGGCGCATGATACTCACCCCCACAAGGATGGTGTTCTTTGAGCCCGACATCATGCAGGTGCAGAAAGAGCATGTTACACTGCTGGCGCAAGTGGGAAATGGGTGTTTGTGACTCACCAGC